>JAZGTK010001496.1:22549-39257 GCA_036877625.1 Ambastaia sidthimunki | reverse complement strand
GTTTTTGCAGTGCTCAGCATGGATGTTGTTTCATGCTTTCAGAGTGGATTACCCAGAAAAGTACAAAGCAGAGCAGCAGAAAGAGGGTTTACATGCATTAATATCTCCTGAAATCTCCACACTGTTTTTTCTTACCACACAAACACAAGTTGGTGAAATCTGTTCTGCAGGAAGCAGCAGTTAAGACACTGTTCATTTTATGTCTCTTTTTGTGCACACAAATTAAGTAACTATGTGATGGACTAAGCAAGAAAACAAAGAAAAGGAGCAACAGATCCGTAAATAATGTAATGCTGTAAGTTTGAAAGCAACAGCATTAAGATTCACCGTGTTGAGAGTGTGAGGAGGAGAATGTGATTTAAGTCATCTTAAGACACATAAGGGATGTGCCTGGCAACTTTATCCACTGTGCTTTTGATTTAAAACTATTCTGCTGTAAATCCATAAAAATGTGGGTTCAACTAAGGGGAAAAGACAAAAGAAATTACAAGTGCATAAAATACTGTCAAGTGCTGGTTATTCTTCTCATATATTTCTCTTTGTTCCACAATATTTTTTTCAGCTCTATGAGGACCACGGAGGAAAACTGAGGTATATTTATTCACCAATTCTACCACGTTCCCCTCATGGGCCAAAAAACATTTGATCTCTTCACCAGGTTCTGGGTTAAACTGACTCACGGCACTGTTAATAGTGAGACACACACAGTCAATTGAATGTGCAAAGCCAATTAATGAACCTCTGGGGGAACGGTGAGAGAAAAACAAGAATAAAATCTGAAACAAAGCCAAATTTAAAACAAAGCCAAACATTATTATACTGTTTTTTTCAAAAGCACAGAAGGTTCGAGGTGCAAAATACAATGTTGTTCTAAAACAGAACTCTAGAACAATGACACTCCCAGTAAAGGCACAGATCCCAAGGAACTGGCTAAACACCATGTCAGGTAAACAAACAATCAGACTAACAAAAGATCTACCATTAGCTCTCTTTGTCTCCACCAAACCCTAAACAACTGATTTCACACATCACCTGTCATGGCTCTGCATCTCTTTTCTCATGTGTGACTTTAGATGCGCTGCAGGTAAACAGCAGGCTGTCTTTCTTCTTCCATGTTCCGAATACAAGCAAAGCATGACACGATTATTCCTGTCCAACAACTTCACAAAAGTGAGCATTAACTGACAGTAGTGAATTTAAAGCCATCAATTGCAAAGTTGTATTAACTCTGAAGTGAAGGCAACAGGAAATGCCTTGGTGTTCCACACTGAGGTTGTGTCTAAGATGCCTCTCTGTTCTTGAACAGAAGACAGCAGGGTGGTCAGAGCCTGCAGGGCTGTGGTGAGTGTGGTGCTCTCCACACCTTCAGGCTCTTCTGCTGAACACTGACAGTTCTAAATGAAGTCATCATCTACCGGTTCTCCGCTAACGTCGCAGTAGTGGATGAAAACAACCACCACACGCTGGAAAACGCCCCTGTGTGTTTGTCGTCGCTCTGAGATCTCCTCACTGATAGTCTCCATGCAGATGTCGGTCGAGAGCTGTCCCTTACGCCATGGCGCGTAAATCATAGCTGACAGACAGAAGAACGATGAGCAAGTTGAGTGGACAACAATTTTGGACAAATTTATATATATGTTAAGGCCTTAAGGCCTTTACTGATATTATTTAGGTTTATATTAAGATTCTTGTGTTTTAATTTCATCACCGTGTTCACTTACTGCTTTCATCATCCTCAAAGTCGTATCGAGCGTAACTATTAGGTTCTGCTGTGCGTAAAGAACAAAGCCATGATCTGTGATCATGGAGTATGATGCGCCATCGACTACCCCTGTGATAATAGATAAACAGCATCACTTCAAGACAATTTTAACCTAAAGCCATTGTAAATACAAACTGATTTCATGCCATTTAAGAGCCTAAAAGGCCTGCAATTTTTTATATTAATACAATGTGGCCAGGAAGTGGGAATGTACAGTATATGTGAATAAATCTCCCCCTCTCACACACATACAACTCTGGCTGTGTTTCAGAGGAAGTGAGGGGAACATGGAGCTCGCCTTAAGGGACCCTGATCTGTTTCCTCTCACCCTCTATCGTGTAGATGTCTCGACCCGAGGGATAGTTGGGATACTTCTTTACATCCTCTTCCGTCCGTGTGGCCTCCGGAAAAAATTCATATTTGATGAGTTCTCTTGTGAAAGGATAAACAGCTTGGTGAGCTTTATGTCATGCTTTGAAAAAAAAAACAGTGCCATCTGGTGGATGAAGCAAGAAACAGAAGAACCTTTGGAAAGCAGACGTAATAATAACAAAACTGTTACATGAACCTGAGATGAGATTTATTGTTATTGTTTAATTGTTGATTTGGCAATTCACTTACTGGCTTATGTTGGCAATGGTGTCCATCCAGCTACGCACTCGCACCTTGTTTCTAACATTGGGTGGATTGCTGAACTCATGGACAATGGCAATATGGTACAGATACGGACCACTAAAGAACTTCTTCTCCAGAGCCAGAGAGTCAATCTACAGATGAACAGTCAAATGACAAGAGATGATAAAACATAATGCCATTTCTCAAGAATGCATGTTCATATTGTGCATTATTTTTCTGGTGAAAAAACAATAAACAAAACAATAAATATAATACACTTACAGCAACAATAGTAACATTATACCAGGGCTGTACAATATTAAAAAAAATAAATGCTATATGCAACAATCTTCCAAATAACATGATAAGTTTGTAAAACCAATTTAAATTCTATTAAAATTTATGTTATATCATTTACAGTATTTAAATATATGATTATGTTTAACATACATACATAAATAAAAAGAAACACAATTGTATGTCAGTCGTGTCAAGATCATTTAGTTACTGTAAAACGTTGCACAATTTCAACATATCTTGTAGGACAAAAAATGCATAAGTGCTTCAAAGAGTGAAGCAGTGACAATTGTGTTTTCTAAATGTTGTATCTTCACAAGCAAAAAACAATTGTAGCTGTTATGGCAACCTCACTCTTTGCTGAAAAGCAGAACTGACCTGCTGCATAGGCCTCATGTAGATGATACGGTTTCTCTCCGGAGGCATTCGTAAGATTTGATCCAGAATCTGTTCCATATCTAGCTTTTTACACTGTGCGTAGTCAAAGCGGTTCACAATAGGCGCACTTTCCACTACCAGGTGTTTCAGCACCCTGCAGCGTGTGGCTTGAGGGGAAAGAAACACTCACAGTTGGATGGCTTTGCTTAAGTTTATCTTATATATGGACACTCACATATATAAGCTATCACAAACTTACCGTGGACGAACATCATTTTGGGACACTCCTTAAGAACCAGGTCTGTGATGCCACAATTTGTAAGTGTGATGCCCACCAGGTTCTTAGATTTAAGGGTGAGTACCTGTGCAATAAAAAATATGACTCAGCTTTGCAAATAACTGCACTGGAGAAACATGTAGTTGAGTCAAACAAGCTGTGAATGGCACCTGGACATGGTCGTCTTCAGTCACAGGGTCACTGGTACTGGTGGATTTGTCTGCCATATGTTTCCTCTTCACTGCAGCCCGTGGCTTTGCTTTGGGAAGCTCTGGTTGGACCAACATGTGATCAGGTATACAAGAACCAAACCTCACGGCACTCTTGCTAATGTTTGACATTTTAACCTGAGGTTTTTGGCAATAAAAAAGTTGACACCAACAACTTATTTTGTTGATTATTGTGTCATATACGTTATGAAAAGATATCTTATGCAATTACGCAATTGTTTGATGTTATATTGATGTTACACTATTTTCTTTGCCAAAAAATGTGCATTACACAAAATAAACAGCATTGGGTTAACAAACAAAGAAGCCAAAGTTATCGTTCCCACAGTAAAATGTATTTAAGTAAAAAAAAAAAATGTAATTCTGCAACTCTTTAAAGCATTTATTCTTAATGTACAATGTAAGAATCACAAAGCATGCAAAAAATTGTTATGAGATGCTATAACATGTTATTGTACCATTTTTGGCTTTGACAGTTTTGGGTAAATAGTTTACTTGCTATTCTTGGCATCAGCTGATGACGGCATAATGAAAATAAAGAACTTTGTCTGTGTCATGAACAGTGATAAAATGCAATATAATTGGTAACACAGACTAGCAGTAGATTAAAACCAACCCCTACAGCAATACTCCATCTGCTTTTATGCTATGCACAAATGTCAAACCACAAGACTCAGCCTTCGCCCAACTGTTCCTTTTTCCATTGCTTGATGATGTCCCATTGTGTGACCATTCCGCTCTCATCTTACCTGACTTACACACCAGGGGCACAGAGGAAAGTCTGCTGCAGGCACGAGTGACTGGTCTCCTGGGGAACTCATCTGTTGGGCTTCTGTGTGATGAATCTGTCAGTCTAGGGCCTTGCGGCTGGCCTGCAGGCCTCTTGGTATGCCCCTCAGATGAGCTCTGAGTTCTGGATGGAGCACTGGAGTGTCTGTTCTCTATCTCCTCTCCCCCTGCTCTCTGCTCAGGGTTGTGATGTTCTGGGCTTTGGTTCTCCACCCCTGCTGTCTGGCCATGACCCCCACAAGTCCTGATTTAGAGGCAGAACGGGACCTGCTGCACGTGCAGCGTGTCCTGACCATGTCTTCCTCTCCCCTGCCTGCCCCACCCTGGTCCTCTTGATTGGCTAAGTCTTCCCTCCAGCTGATGGAACTAACACAGCTGCTGGTAGCGTAGCCTGAAGCCGCTCCAGCTCCACTGCTTCTGTCTCTGGGCCCGTGCTCAGCTGTCTCAATGGCTGCCTTCATGTCTGCTTTGATCTGCTCGCTGGTTACCTGGCAGCCTTTCTCACAGCTGGACTCCAGAGGCTGCGCTCCACGTCTGCGTAGCGGAGTTTTTCCTTTACCTGTCACAATGTAGAGCAACATACAACTTTTGTTACATACAACCATATCTCAGTCCTGGGTGAACATTCTTAAAGTATGGTGATTCCATTATTTTTGCCAAGGGTTGTATTGGTGGCCTAATATTTCATAGCTGCATTTAGTTAGTCTACCACTGCACTGCACATAGTCTACCAATAACATTATGGCAAACAGCAGCAGGAATGTTCAAGATGGAGAGATGGAATAGAAAAGACCCCATTTCGGTTCCTGAACTTGCAAAGAATGTGCACCTGAGGCATGTAGTTTCATATCGCCTCCACAAGCTCGAGATGAGATGTCTCCACACCCTGCGAGTCCAAATATTCATTATTTAATACACATAATTTCCATCTGCAAAGACAACTGACCACCATTGCTGTTCTCTGTACAAATGTACTCACGATGAGGTTAGGGCACGCCTGCATGGCCTCCAACACACCAGGAATACTGAAGGCCTCGTAACCTCTGACCCTCCTCCTTTCTAGGTAACGTGGATGAAGACCATACAGCTGCTCCAAATCTGGCATTTTCTTCATTAGCATTAGAAAACTGGAGTCTGTGAAACCTAAGTTACACAAACACAGCAGTTAAGATTTGTTATGACCATGGTAATATAATGTATTATTATATGGTTATGGACTTATAAAATGTATTAAATAGAGCTGACAGTATTACACTCTTAATAGGGGCCAAACACATCTAAAACGTAAAAAAATATGGAGATAGATGTACAGATTTTAAACTTTCAGTGACAAATATTCCAGAAAGATTTCTGTGACATTCTGTGCAATCATAATAATTATTCTACTATATCAATTAAATAAGTAAACTTAATCTGAATATAAAAACACTGGCCTGCCACAAAGCCCTCAGTCAGACAATGTTCACATACGGACTACACAGCCAAATGTCACAGTGAAGAAGTATTCAGGCTTCTGTCTACCTGAGGGCATGTACTCCCACCAACAGCTTGCACAAAGATCCACCACCTTCACCACTCGCAAATATAGAGTCACTGCCTCCCGCAACTTCCGTGATAGACACTCCACACACATTATGTCCTGCATGGGCAAATACCTGTGGAGAAGAACCTATGCAATAAGACTCAAGTCTAATCCATGACAGTGCCACAAAAATGGAATTAGCAACAGTGCTTACAATTGCTTATTACTCTGTATTACACAACAATTTACTGCCAAAATACCAACATTTAAATAAGTGACAATGTACAGTCATCAAGATGATCAGGACATGATGTGGAGTGGAAGGATCTAGTATCATCCTAAAAGTGACTGGCTAGCTGTACATATAACTGACATAACTAATAACTAATGAGTGTGAACTATTGATTTGAATTATAAATTAGCTTACTTGTAGAGACCACAAACAAACATGAGTGTGTTCCTGTAGCTCAACTGGTACAGCATTGTGTTAGCAACGCAAAGGTTGTGGGTTCGATTCCTAGGGAACACAAGTACTGATCAAATGTATACACTGAATTCAATGTAAGTCATATAAACAGTGGTCATTACTTACAAATATCTGACCACTAAATGGCACAACTGACCAATCAAAACAAAGTATTTAAGACAGCCGCATAATTAATGGTAATTAGTGTTGGGGTGTGGATAAGTGCATCTTACACTGACCTGAATATGTTTCAAAGAGAAGAATATGTTTCTTCTCTGGGGCATCAACGCACGAGTTACAGTCAATCCTATGTAAAGAACATACATGCATAAAGACATCAATTAAACATCTCTGAAACTAAGAAGCTGGAAGTTGCTTTCAAATTAACATGCGCCTGTGACGTTACGTGTAAATCGTGTAAACCTAAACTATTATAATGCATCATGAGGCCCATAAACAAATGTCATTTTTATAACTGTCAAAAATCACACACCTGTTTAACACAATAGACATTCCAGCACCAAACTGGCTTTAAAACTCACGGCAGGCAAGCAGAATGTATGTGGATTTTAACAGTAGTGGTTGAAAGGTGGCATGACCCAAAAACGAGGACTGGACCTATTCAGTGACCGTGACTGCATGTGGAGATGATGATGCTGTTTCAGGTTGTATATCAAAAGCACTAGCTAGCTATCAGCTGTTAGCAACCTCTCACTACTGTATAAAAATGTAGGCATAACAGTAGCACTGTCCTTAAAACGCCTTAGGAAAGAGACTGGCGACTGAGATCGAAATGTCTATATCCTCTGGTTTTCACTTAAATTCATACACGTGATTAGCTGTTAGACTGAAGATGGGCAGCAGCAACTGTCGCTCTGGATTCCTGTTCAGTCGCGATGTGAAGCCAGCAGCGGTACTACAAAACCGGAAGTCACCTTATATATTTTTTTACAAAATAAAAGACGCAAGACACGAGGAGGTGGAAAGGTTGTGATACCTAAAAGAAAATAAAACCTGCGAATAAAAAGGAAAATAACGTAAAGAACATATTATCCGGAAGGACATGAAATGGGATATATTAAATGTATTATCAAAATAGAAAGTAATCTAATGAGAGCTTGTGCATTTGTATATTCTTGCCCACAAATGTAAATAATACAAAATACGTATCTTAAATATAATTAGGACTTAATAATAGGACTTTAATGGACTTTTAATAACCTAACATGACATTTAAAAAGTAACAGTGCTTATGTGGCCTGGTTAACGGGAAATGTTTAACCAAAATTTAAATAATAAAACAACGTTGGACTCAATGTTAAACATTTCAACCCAGTCTCACAGCAGTTTGTGATGTAGTCACAAAATTGAATCTGTTGGTGCTAGTCCTATTGATTGTATACAGTACTGTACACACTAAGTCTGAGATGGATTTTATGCCTGTTTTGCATGTAATTAATTACCTTAAATGACCCCAAGCTCTACCCAACATGGCCTCAGAAAGCATAAACCAATTTCTTTATTTAGGGACATCAGCATTAGCCCAAATGGAGGTGACAGAATATCATGGCTGTTTTTTATGCAAACCCTATTTGTGATTTCATACCTCCCTCACTGATAACAGGATAGCCACAAACAGTCTTTTGCTTCCTGTGTTTAGTTTTAGCTTTGGGTGTTTAGTGGTACATGCTGTTCCAAAATATTTAATCTTTCACAGAAAATATTTAAGAGAGAAATATTATAGATATTTACCTTTGAAGTTTTTGCTATAAGTGCATTGCTTTTTAAACCCACTATACTGGCTTAATGCTTTGAAGAGTATTGATATAGCATCTTTTTTAATATTACTGTAACAACAAATAGCAATGACAAAGACAGAGCAATTACTAAAAATTAGCTGTGAACTAAAAGTCTGGGTTAATAAACCTGATTAAAAAAATATGGGAAAATATATATTTATATACTTTAAAAATACTGTGAAAACAATTGATTAATAGTTTATAAAGATGTATTTATTGTCTCATAATACAAACTTATCAACTTACAAACTTTTTATATGTTTTAATTGAGCTCTTACAAAGCAAAAAACAAAACAAAACAAAAAAACAGACAAACAAAACAATATAAGCTTTAGTTTGAATGGTTGTGTTGCATATTACATTGCATTGTCATGTTAGCCTCTGTTCCTTTTACATTTGATTGCAATTACATTGGAGAAATGTCTAAGAAAAAGGTTTAGTTACCATTTTCTACATCAGTTAATAAACAAAGAAAAACGGTCCACACTGGATGAGTCGCAGGATTTAAAAGCAAATGTGACTGTAAATTTGAATTAATTAAAAATCAATTAATAATTACTTCTACAAAATCAATCATATATTTGTTTGAATTTGATCATAGAGATATTATAGAGATTGTAAAGACATTTGTTGCACTGGGCAACCAAGTATATAAAGAAGAAATAACAGAACATGAGCAAACAAATAACAAAATTATATGAAGTCATTTTAGACTATTGTCAGTCTTTCATCTTTCTTACCAGCTTTTCAAAATGTGTTGGAAAGCCCTCTTCACACGCCACAACAATTTTACGAATAGTCCAGTGATAATTGTATACACAATCTGGTTGGTTAACACCAGTTTCTAATTCACATGTAACCGCTTTAAAACTATATTCGCTCTTATAAAATTGTTTTTTTTGTTATATATTGTTCCATCATTAGTACAAACAGCTGTAACCTTTTTTGCATTGTTTAGTATGAAGGTGTTGACTTCCTTGCAGCCACTGGTAGTGTTTACTTGTGTGATGTTTCTCTTCCGGATCACACTATCGCACTTATTGTCATACATGTCAGCATCATACACATGCTGTCTGAGGAATTTCTTATAAAGTTGCTGTACATCTTTAGCATCAGTGGCCAATGAGGAACACAAGACCAGCAGAAGAATCACAGTAGACTGATGGATCTCCATGAGCTTCTGAACAATACATATATCAAGGATATGAATGCTGTTACTTGATTGTGTTATTCCTAAAGACGATTTAAGTGATAAATTAAATTATGGAAAACATACCTCAATGTTTTAAAGTTTTATTCCAAGAGTTGTATTTTGCAGGCTGTAAAACGAAAAAAAAAAAAAAAGTCTGGTAACTAAACAACTTCAGAAAATACTAATAAAACTGTATTCAAACTGCAATACTGATTGTAAACATAAAATGAACCGTAACTCACATGTTGCAGGGTGTCTGTAGCCTGGACAATCAACCTGTTGTCTGAATCTCAAAGTGTGTCTCTCTCTGTCAACTTAGACTATTAATACTTCAGATTGTACAAAGGAAATAATGATGATTTCAGTGAACAGCCAATCGTGAAACTGATAAACCTGTGTGGTTATAAGTTCCCCATATGCTGTGAACAAAACATCAGCAAGCAATATCCTGTCATCTCTTGATACTTTAACAACATTTTACAAATCAAACTCCATCATACCAATCACACAATAATAATAATAATTCTCATATTTCATGCGTTAAAGCATTCCATTGCAATATCTCAAATATTTCTTATTCTCTTCTGTGTAAATAAAAAATAATCGTCTGAGGTAAAACAGACTTTTCAGAACCAGTTTTAAATCAGACTATTTGTTTAATTTGATAATGTTACCAAAAAACATGTACAACTATTTGTATTTCATCTATATTTGAGCATGAATACATAGAAAATAGATGTTTTCTGCTGGTTTATTCAACAGTTTGAAGATAATTTATGAACTGGCACTTTCAAATAGTTTTTTTATAAAGCTTATATATTATAATTATAGAGGTGATTGTGAAGACATTTGTTTCATTTGAACATCAAAATGTGAAAAAGACTATTTTGAGCCTGACTTCTGTACAGCCACATGTTCAAAAGGTGTTGACCATTGTTTTCACACCCCAGAACAAGCGGCCCTTCTACCCCTGTATCAACATACTGTGTACATGTTCTCTTCCATATATGTACATGTGGCAACATCAAAACAATGTTTACCCATTAAAGTTTGTCAAATGTGCTTAAACAAAACTGAGAAATGATTATTCTCATTTGTCGGCTGTACTGTTGCAAACTTCTTGTTGTATTTAAAGAGAGCATAGAAAACGGGCAGCTTTAAATCACATTTTTTAAAACTGCCCTTGTTATCCTACTTCTAGTGCATTTTCTGCTCCTGCAGCTTCATTTAGTTCTCATTAGTGTCTTTTCTTAATCCCATGTGTTCTCTGTCTTGTGCCAGATTGTGCTCTTGCCTAGCTAATTCCTGCTTTAGCTTTAACTGTGTCCTGTCCTTTCCCTGCTGCCCTTTGCCTTGACTGTCCATCTGTTCTTCAGCTCTGACTTTCCCTTCCTTGCTACTACCATTCCTGCTCCCTTCCTCTCTATGTCCCATAGAGTACTTCATTTTCCAGACCGATCTTTATTGACCAGGACATATCAACTGGATCTTTAAAGAATACAACAAAACATTATATATTATGATTATAGAAATGATTGTAAGGCAAACTTCAGTAAACTTTACAATGTAAAAGAAACTATTTTGAGTGTGACTTTTACACAGGCACATGTTGACCATTGTTTTTCACACCCTACAACAAGTGGCCCTCTATGCCTCTGTCAACATCTTGTGTGCACGTCCTCTTCCATATATGTACATGTGGCAACAATCAAAACAAAGTTTACTCAAGAAGTTCAGGAGTAAGAGTATACAAGAATATAAAGAATTCTTTTTTAATAAGTAGAAGTGACGTTTGGCCAAGTATGGTAACCCATACTTGGAATTTGTGCTCTGCATTTAATCCATCCAAGTATAGACACAGTAGCGAACACACACACACTGTGAACACACACCCGGAGCGGTGGGCAGCCTTTTTTGCTGCGGTGCCCAGGAAGCAGTTGGGGGAAGCAGTTGACTCACCTTAGTCATGGTATTGAGGGTGGAAGAGAGCGCTGGTCATTCAGTCCCCCAGACCTACAATCCCTGCCAGACCTGAGACTCAAACCTTCTGGTTACAAGTCAGACTCTCTAAGCATTAGGCCATGACTTCCCCCTAAGATAAGGAGGTGAAAACAAAATGACAAATTCTAGTTTTGTCATTAAATTATAGTAAAAGTTACACTCAAACACAAAAATGCACAGCAATGCTTTAATTCAAACAGTTGGCTGACCTCGTCCCTAATCCTCCAACCAAATACATTTACAATCCTGTTATCAATCCTGTATGATAAAAACTGACTGAAATTTGTTTGAAAACAACAGATGACTATAACTGAGTTTTCAGAAATTGGCTGTTGCTCATTGCTTTGTGCAACTTATTTCAGACATAAAGCATATAACCCAGCCTCTGATAAAACTACCTGCTACAAATATGGACACAAACGAAAACTGAACTCAGCTTGAGAAGAGGTCACCTCATAACATCAATAATAACACGGGCAATATCTGTTTCATGTAAGAGAATGTAATAACACCTTTAAAGTTTAATGCTATCAAAGAACGAACAGGATTGTGTCAGTGTTTCATCTATCGTCCTCAGGCATACAGAATTTGTGTCTTTGTTCTTCTCCTGTTTTTGCACTTTTATTATACCGGAACGTGTACAGAAAGGCCTCGGAGAAAATTACGTTTGAACTTTTTATGTTTGATATCACACATTTGATGGGCTATAAACAAAAATGCCAACTGTCTCATGTACTATTTTTTGTTTGTTGCTAATATGTCCATATAGTGTATGGAAAACTCTGATAATATATTTAATAACAGAGCTAGATTATATCAGAATGACTATAAACTCTATAAATCTGTGTATGTAGTTGACATGTAATTTATAATAAAACACTTTTTACCATCACATTTTTTACCTAAAGGTGAAAGCTAAATGAGATGGGACCCAATTCAGTCTCACACCAAATTTATTTACAGATTGAGAAAAGTGATTAAAACACAACTCAGATCATCCTAAGAAACAGAAATGCATCTCTCACTCTGTAAAACTATTACTCCACAGTGCAAATCAGCACTAATAGATTAAACCATTTCTGCATTTGTCAATGAGCATTAGGTTAACACAGGCCCTTTCCTCTTTTCCCACAAGATCTAGTGGGTCTGTTAAAATGTAACCTCTCACTTGATTTGACCAGCTGCTTAAAGCCAATTATAAATGACAGGCAGTGATGTCTGTGTCTAGTTGCAGAGACAAGTTCCATTTGGTGACAATGAGAGAAAACGATGAGGAGTGACAGCTGTGGATTTCTGCCTGGTGACACAGTAGGTGGATGAGTAAAGACACAACACTCAAAATCCCCAGAGACAAACAGAAGATGAGAACAAATCCTTCTGCTACCCTTTCTGTGATCAACCCCTCACTAATATGATTGTGGTATGATCACACACACGACAAAATAGAATAAAATAAGGCAAACATATCAGTTTAGTCTGACTTCTGAACATCATTTAACATTTAATTGCATCACTGGCATGGTTAGATCATGTGATCTGATATTTAGCGATATAGAAGTTGTGCTCATGTGAGAAAACAAAGAGAATTTTGTCAGTGTTTCATCCTGAGGCATACTTAAAACTTGGATCCTTGTTCTTCTGTTTTTGTACTTGTACAAAATATTAGCCTAGAGAAAAATGAAGTTTCTTTTGTTTGATATCATTTTTGACTTCACACAAACCTCAGATGTGGATGAAGAGAGATGGAGTTAAGAAACGATTCTCAGTTATGATGATCAACAACAAATCATATGCAACCTAATGATGTTTACACAACTTGATTTAATGCTGGCGACTATGAGTTGCTCCTCGTAGACATAGTTTCACTTTCGTTTTTATTTTAACTTCCTTTAAAGTCTAACTGTGTGGTAACAACATTCCTTGTGGCTGGTATTGTCCCACCAACAAAGGGGCATAAACTCAGAGTCCCTGAGGAGAGAATGAGATAAAACAGAAACAAAGAGGAGAGATATGCTGCTATTGTATTTGGTCCCAGGAGACTAAAGCCCTTGCAGTGTATTCTGTAATGTACACATCAATAAATAATGCTTTGCAATGTTTGCAAAAGCTCTGTTTAGTTCTTACTACCTTGTGTATACAAACCTTACACTAGAGTCAAAGGAAGTAATTCTGTAATCCCAAACGCTTTGGTTCTTTAAGATAATTATTATAATACCAGAAAATTTCTTATGCTCAATCTTTTCCTCTCTTGCAAGGTACTGTTTGTTTTCTGTTGTATTTGTATTAATATTTAAAAAGAAACAAAATTCGTTTTTTTCCCCAAGTATTTCAATAACAGAATAATTTTAGTCAATTATGCAAAAACAGATTTTAAAACAACTAAAATTTTCACTCTGAGGGAAAGGCAAATGAAAAGCTGCTGTTTAATAACTATTGTTAAAGATAAATTCAATAACTTGAAATAATTATTAAACTATTTCAAGTTATTGAATTTATCTTTAACGAACACAAGGTATCATGAACAACTTTCTAACCTTGCTTTTCCAGGGCCAAAACAATAGTATACTTGTCAAGTATATTAAGTGCTTGTCAATTTGCAAGCAACATATGTATCACTTATACTGGTGCCCAACGTTTGGCTCTTACAAAGTGTGAAATTGACTTCTTTTGGAAGTGAAGTAACATTTTGTCTCAAGCAGTGAGTCAAGCTACTTACAACAGGACAATATTTTTTTAGTCTCTAGAGGGCAGTAAATAATTCCACATTACATATTTTATCATTATGTTTTAAAGTATCACCACATACACCATATAACAAGTCTTTTGAATTATGATAGGATAAAAATCTATATTTAATTTGTGTGCTATTTATATGTTTTATGCTTGCTTCTTTGAGACATTCAGACTTTTTTTTTGAATGATTATAACCTTATTCATAGGATACAGAGAGAGAGAGAGAAAAAGAGAGAGAGAGACTTAGCCAGAGGAGAGGAGGGCTCAAAGCTTGAGGAGACGTCTTTTGCATAATGACATGTTACTTCTCGTTTTGCGCATCTCTGGCCCAAGCCTTATAAGTGCTGCATCTGTTTACAAGCACACCACTTTTCCAATGAGCGCCTATCTGTTCCGTATTCATGACGGATCTTTTAAGAGTCCCCAGCTGGAAAAATAAGAGAGAAAAAAATCATCTTTGCTGATCTCATTTACATTATGTTTTCAAATTTGATTGAGAGCCAAAAATGAGAGAACGTGAACATCAGCAACAGCTTTCAGCTCTGACAGAAATAGAGCTGTATTTTGAACGTGACATCTGTTTTTGGTTTTGCTATTGTTGCTTGAGCAGTTCGGGACGGTTTCGTCACATGAATGCTTAATTTTCTTGCTTCTTGTTTCATTGATTTTCAGCGTTTGAAAGCTCAGCTGCTCTCAAAACCGACTGACTAGAAGAGCACAGAGGCGACGAGATGAGACGGCTGCGGAAAGAGAGACACTGTGAACATCTGTATGCTGTAGTCATGTGATCCATGAGTCACACTGTTTTTTCAACAAGCAATGACCAGAGAAAGCTGTTGTAAGATACACAGTGTGTAATATTTATGTACACATGATAATTATTTTCATAATCAGTATTTTTGTCCAAGTAAAACTTTCAGAGCATATATAAACAAGATAAATGTACTTGAGAAGGAATAGCTCATAATATACTAACCTGTTGACTGTTCTTTTTTCTTGTTTTAGAAATGTCTATCTTTAGAAACGCTCTTAATTCAAGATATGTTCTCCAAGAATTATTTCTCAAAGTGAAAAGCATCTCATTTTAAAAATGTTACATTGAAAAATATTTTTTGCAGTTGACTGTGCAAATTATTGTAAGTTATAGCAGGAACATACTATAGACATTGAGTGCATTATGCTCAACCAATAATTACATTATTGGTCAGATTGTGTTTTTATTGGTTGATTAACCCTGAACAACTGGGAGGAGGCAAAAGGAGAAAAGAGGAAAAATGATGGCTATTGTGTTTCCTGGAAAAAGCTAATTTCGAAAAATCGTCAATGATGTTCATGTACATTATGAAGCAAAACTAATTAAAGAACAGGAATGTGGCTGGAGATTCACAAATACAGATTCATTATATCACACTTAGAAATTCACACACTTCATTTCATTTTCAAAAAATGATGCTGACAGGTATCCAAACATGCATTTTAAGCATTTTGACCCCAGCAAATCTATATTTGCATGTAGAAAAGATAAAACAACACTCGCAGCACCCTGTGCCTCACAGTCATCATTTCTTCATATTCCAAGATATCAGATTACCATTTTATGAGTTTTTCTGACTAGCCTGACAGTTATGAGTTTAGCGTGATTCATTATAGTGAAGAACAACACACACACAAACAAGCACACACAACTGACGGGGTAGCCTGAATCCAGCTCTGATGTTGCTGCTTTACCAATGAAAAGATGGAGTGTAGTCCAGGATAGAGACATTACCTTAGAGGGCCCTGGGTTGAAAAACGAATGATTGTTTTTGCGGAATGATGGAAGAGACGGAGACTGTGAAGGAGGGTTAGAGGGGAAAGCTGGGTGAGTAATAGTGTCAAATAGCTCATCTAAAACAAACCCCCATCATAAGATGCACATGTTACGATTTTAATAAGGCAAACTGACACATGGCAGAGACCAAAGTCACCACTTGATGGTAGTCAAGCACAAGGTATGAGAGAGGAAAGACTCTGGCATTTGATAGGCCGCGTTGCATTTGTCATCTAAACTGACAGACTCAGTGGGGGAACAGCTTTACAGAGCATCCATAATGCATGTGATTGCCCATGCCATTACAATGCAATCCTTTGAGATTATACTGCATCATAAGACTGACCATGCAGTAATACAAGAGTCAAAAAGCTCCACAGAGCCTTCCAAATACATACATGACTTCAAAAATGTAATTAGGGGCTCATCAACCTTCATAACTTTCATGATATGACATGCAGTAATGTGATTTTCCATAATTCTGTCTTTGGAACATTTATATTTAGTCACTGGCTGTTGGCAATGAAACTTCACATTCTGCTCTCTCTCCCAAAAGCAACGTGAGCCATCACAATACTCTTTTTTATGTGTTTTGCATAATGCATGATTAGGCTTTTTGATTTTCATATTTTATATTGGTTACATGACTACATCTATCATGCTTTTTTCTTTCCCTCATTCTTTATGCAATTTTTTTTCCTTTTTCCCGAAGACTTCAAAAAAGAAAAAAAAGATACAGTAGCTTTGCACACATTTCAGAGAAAAGACCAGCTTATCTTACAATGAAGCTTAGGGGAAATGTGTCTGGAAATACATTTGCATATATTCCTCTTCTCC
>JAZGTK010001496.1:6450-22499 GCA_036877625.1 Ambastaia sidthimunki | reverse complement strand
GCTGGCATGGCAGCCAGGTTCGATACATGTGTGAAATGATGACGTTTAACCCAAAAAAATGTACAGTGACATCATAGCCAGTTGGATATAACAATTGGATATGTGTGTTTAGACGTTGGTCAGATGTCTGGATATCGGATATGTATCCAATAAAAATACACATTTGGAAGTGTCTTAGAACAGATACAAAACAATCTGATCTTGTGCATGTGAGCAAATGTAAGTAAAAAGTCACAGTCAAGTTTTTTGTGCCAGTATCAATACTTTCCAATGTAAATGACTCCAGTGGGCATTAAGCAACCTATATATTTCCTATTCCTTGTGCACTAGAGAGAATTTTTAAAGACACAGCACGTTAAAACTCAGAAATAATGTTCCATTGAAGTTTTACTGAAATATTGCTCCTATAATTGTTCGAAATAAAATTAATTTAATTGATTGAATTAAGCTTTTTTACATATATATAAATAAATGGAAAATATTTATGTATATATGATCCTGTTCTTCTTTCTAGATTATGTTCATTTTGCTTTGGTAACAAAATATCACACAGTAAAACATGCCTGTGGAAAATGTGGCTTTTTATATAATTTACGATTATATTACGATTTATGATTTACTAGTAGTGGTCAAGTTGTCTTCAGTGCATGTGTATACTCTCTAGTAAATATTGTAGGCAAGAAGCCCAAATTAATACTTAATGATTGTGATATTTAGTAACATTTTCTTAGTATTTTATGGATAATGCACAATAAATGATGTGTAAGACTAAACAGATATCGCATTTGCATTTTGGACCAGTTCTTCATGCAGTTACTGCGTAACCACTTGCAGGAATCTGACAGGCTGAAGAGATTTTAAGTGGAATACTGCTGCAGTCTTACACGAGTTGATGTAACTACAGTTTGTCACAGAGGGGCTGTACAATGGGCCACTGTGGCCTTCTGGTCTGATGAAGAATCTGCTCTTGTCTTTGGTGTGAAATGAGAAGTGTGTGAACTGTCTCCCTCGTGCTGGATAGGGCTGCCGGATCCATTAGCATTTGTGCTGTCATTTCATGCCTGTTATTCCCCAGACACAGCACTGGCACTATTGAGTCTCACTGAGCTGTGTATTCAGACTGCCAGGGCAGACTAACGGCTTGAAAACTAAAACCAGCTCCCTTCTTTAATTAGCAATGTCCAGGCATCAAAATTTTTCTCTCCCTTTCCTCATCTCCTAAGACCAAACAGTTGGAAGTTAATTATTAAAACTTCTCTTTTTCTTCTACCAAAGTCCTATAATTTTCTGTATTCATTCAATGGTTTCTGTATTCATGTCTTGCATTAAATTGTATTGAACACACTTTTTCTGTTCTATATATTATGCTCTATATATTATATATTTTTCATATATCATATATGTTATATATTTGGTAAATGTTATGGCTTCCTCACTGATAATTACTCATAGCCACAGTACAACATCAGATTTGGTGAGTTTTCTAGTTGTAGCATGAAAACGCTGATGTCAGTCTAAAAATTTTATGTCTTGAACAAATGAACTAATGAACAAATTCCAATTATTATTCATGTAAAATTTCAGCAAAACAAAACCTTTGTAACATTAAAATGAGCTTTATTTTAAAATAACACATTCCACCATAAGGGCAGCAATGTAGATTAATAAAACTCAATGCTTTGGCTTAAAATCAATCTTTTCATTCAGGAAGAAGTTCTTCAAGGTTGTGGTTTCTAACAATCCAGCAGTTCTTGCTAAACATGGCTTGTGTATTGATTCCAGAGCATTGCTTCAAAGATCTTAGTTCTTTTTGTTTGTGAGAGAAAAGGCAACGCAACTTGTGTTGTTCTGTCCCCTGTGGATCTTTTAAGCTTCTTTTCGATCTCTTCAGACAAGTTTGCCCTCAGTAAAACACTGGTGGGTGATTCACAGTGGCTGTTTTAGAGCTGGGAAACAGCAAAAGTGTTGCAAAGGTAAAACTGAGAAAGTAACACAGAGCTTTCTCACTGACCCTCAAATGTTTTTTTTCCACTTAATAGTTTTAATTAAATATTCTAATATTTATTGACTAGTCTTTTCCAAATGGCACAAATAAAGTAGTTTTGCACACATTTTTTAAGAAAAGGCGTTTACCATAACAATGAAGAGAAAAAAATTGCATGACAGTGTGCTATTCTCTGAGCTTCTACTCAGATTAGATCAAGATGACAATATTGTGACCAGGTGTTCTAGCTTGAAATGGAATATTGCAATGGAATGTTTATCTATGTTGCTGTATGAAATCATGGAATATTCTCTAGTGCAAGGATAGTCAACTTTGTCTGGGTTTAGTGCCAACCCTATCAAACACACCTGCCTGTAATTTTCAAGTAATCCTGCAGATTTGGATTTGTATGTGCACTTTTATTCGATTAGGTTGAAATTAATGTGTGCAGGAGAATGGACTCTTAGGGCTTGCTGTAATATTCGACATATCCACATCTTTCCACATTATTAAACATTTGAAACTTTGTTTTGTCCACTTTATGTTTGAGCATAGAAGTCATGTGGTCATATCATGCTTCTGTCTGCAGTTTATCTTTTGGGCTGTTAGCTCTCCAATATTAATGAGAGGCTTTTGTAAATTATAGTTTTATGTATTTTGTCATTATTTTCTAGAGGAACTGACAATAGCAACATATGTTGTGAATATTGGTGTGAAAACTATTAGTAAGTAATTTCCGTAGGATTTTATGCTAAGAACCGACATCCCATACCTTTCATTAACATTTCTCTCTTTGTTAGGAAATACAGTGTATTACAGTGAACAGTGAAAAATACAGAATACAGTGAATTATCTGGATCAATATAACATTTTGAATGTAAAGTAAAATTCAACATGGTTTTTATCAGTATTTTGGTACAGTATGTCCTTTTTTTGCTTTAGTAACAGCATGCACTCGACTTGGCATAAAATTCACAAAAACTGATGATCCGCATAATCCCATGATTTAAGAATGCTGAAGAGCATCTTGTGGATTTCAGAAGAAGCAAGAAAATCATTGACATTTTGTACAAAGGAGTTACAGTAACATGGTCAAATTTACTTATTTTATAAGTGACCAATTAATAGTGTGAATTTAATTTAATTATATTTAATATTTTGGCCCCAATTCATAAATGAAAATTTAGTAAATAACTTTCCACTTGTCAGTTCATTGTGCATTAACTAATTAACAATATTACATGCTTGAGCATTAAAATATTGCCCAAGCTCTTTATTATAGAAAGAGTCATAAAAGATTTAGTTTCTTTAATTCCTAATGCTTGAGAAACCTGCAGGTAGGTGAGGAAATTGAATGCTGTATCAACATTATTACTTGGCTTTAGGTTTAAGCCTGGAGGCACCTCACAGGGGCCACTTCAATTGACTGACAGGAAAACAAATCCATAAACCAAATGGAGCGCACAGCAGAGGCTGCTTTTGAATTAAAAACATTCCTTGAGCTGATCCTAAAAATTAAATGACAGAATCCATATAAAAACACATCTGTCACGTGGGACCCATAACTCACATTAAAACATTGTGGATGTGCTATAGGAATTTTATGAGGCGTTATGGAGAGTAAATAAAATATATAAATAATAGATAAATGTCAGCCTTACTAAATGATGGTCTTTAGATTATACACGCCCACCAGTTCAGTGAAGCAGAAAATAAGAAATCTGCCTCGTAGGGCAGCACAGGTTTACTTGAGCAGGAACTGCAGGTTTCCTGCAGCCACAGAAAGTCACCTCAGCAAAATTCCCTGAATGGCAGAAGCAGCCTGCAGCAGTAAATTATATCTTACTACTGAAATCAGAAAAAAGACATTATCTTATTCAATGTCTACATGTCTACTTAAAATGCACTCTGGTTAAAAGATTGTTTTAAGTACATTTGCAGAAAGTTTACTGAGAAATTGTGTACATACAAAAAAGTTGGGTTAAGGTGCACGACACAATGTAGTCTATTTGAAAGAAAAAAAATGCACCTACATCCTAGAAAGGTTCTGATTGGCTGATGCCCAATGTAGCTTAAGGAGCTATACTGTAGCTCACTGGCATGGCACTAACAACAGAAAGGTTATAGGTTTGATTTCCAGAGAATGCACATACTTAAATGCACTGTAAGTGACTTTATATAAAAGATGCATCAACTGCATACACATAAACTGGACCCATGTCTGTAGAAACTTCATTATTGATTTCTGCATCAGTGTGTTGCAGCAAGGGTTTGATTTTGATGTCAATTTTTTCGAACCCTTGTGTTTTTTTCTACATCTTGGTGCCACAGCATTCCCATTGAGATCAATACATTTGCAGTGTTATGTGACCTACACAAACTATAGTGTGATGACCTAAATGTCTTTACACTGATTACTAATTAACAACACACCAATACACCAGTTAGTGTGTAGTTCCCCAAACATGACAACTGTCATCATTTACCATGATAATGTTCCCAACCTGACAGTTTTTTTCTGTGGAACACAAATAAAAGTTGTAGCTTAGCTGGTAGAGCATTGTGCTAGCAATGCAACGGTTGCGGGTTCGATTCCTAGAGAACACAAGTACTGATCAAATGTATACCTTGAATACGCTATAAATCGCTTTGGATTAAAGCATCTGCCAAATAAATAAATGTAAACGAATAAATGTAAAAGAGGAAAAGAATGTTGTAAATAAATTCTGAACATTTAATATAAAATAGGGGTTTATTATGATTTTCATATGCAATACAAAAAAGATAAACTGAATCACGTTTATCAAGTGAAAAGCAATTAAAAGCAATTAAGTTCAGTGTCATGTTAATTACACATACAAGCACACACATACTGCAGCACTATTTGGCATTATTTTCTGAGAATGACCCACTGGTGAGAGTCTGTAAGAACAGACAATAATCTTGGTACCCTGTAATGAGACACACTGGGAAGTTTTGTAAGAGAAGCCATGTGAATTTCCTCTCTAAAAGGATCCACAGAGGGTTTGTGTTTACGCATTTATTCTGCAGGCTAATAAAGAAAGCAGCCACAGGGACATACACACCTCTTTAGTTTCTCAATCTCTCCACATTATCTTCCAATAATCCTCAATTCCTTGTCTTATCACAGATCAGAGACCTGACTCCCTTGCCATTCTCTATACCTCATTTACAGCAACAAACTAAGAGAATGTAAAGGTACAGTTTTAGGATTGCTGGGGGCTTCCAATTAAGATCAAATTTAAGATCAGTAAAGTCCAATGTGCTCAGAAGATTTGTATTAAATTCAAATTTAAAAAAAAGTTTAAATATAAAAAAACATTTTGGATTATAAAAGTTTCACAAACTAACTTAACTTATTTAGGTCAGCAGTGCCATTTGTCTATATTTGCATCAAACTATTTTCAGCCATATGTATATAACAATGAATTTGTCTTTTACAAATTAGGATACAATGAGTTTATGACAGTGTTTTATCCTAAAGCTACATGTAGCATTGTGCACACTACCCATTAAAAGTTCATTGATTAATTACATCTGAATGTCTGTTATATATACATCTGACACGTACGCTGGCTTTCAGTGCTGAGAATTGCAAGTTTGGAACATGTGGTCATGTACAACATTGCTTGACTTACAAGTAAGTAAAAGCACTGAGGTTTGAGAATGGTTTGTCAAATGGCTCAGCACCTTGCCTGAGGACCAGCCAATCACAGACTCTCATGTGGGCACCAGATCTATTCCAGTGGAGGGGGGGTGCATTAGATAAAACATACAGTAATAATTTATAAAATCATAAAAGGTTGTAGATCTAAAACCAGTCTTTCAACACTCCCACAATAATGAGCCCTTGTTTCTTTTCTCATAATACATCAAAGTTCACAAGCACCAGAAATGTTTCACAGCAAACAGGAAGCTGCAGATCTGAGGCTGTTGCTGTGCGTACACTCGAGACTAAACTCATTAGTAGCTTCGGTCCTCTCCGACACCTTCTGTATATTTGCTGAGTTAAAAAAGGAAACTTAATAAGTCTTGGTGCTCATGCCACTTTCTTAAATCTTGAGAATTTAATTCTTTTTTCTTATTCTATTGCAGCAGACTGTGATATCCACTGTTTTAATAAGTTTATGAAACATGAGGTCAAAGTCTCTATAAACACTCTATACCTCAAATTCTGGAACAAAAATCTCATAAATACAGGTTATTGTACAATGCACCAGTAAACAAATAAAAGTTTCTTGTAACATTCTTCTGGTTCACTGGCTGCATGATATGACAGTGAGGAGAGTCAGTCCTAGCCTGGGATCTAGGCTGCCATCCAGCAGGGCAACTAACAGGCCTGTAATTTTCTTTGACATGTGACTGATGGAGGATCTGGACTGTGGAGGATTCAGCCTGAATATGAGACAAGGGATTCTGGCTGCAGGTCGACTTCTCATGGCTGTTTTTATTAAGACATTGCATTCAATGTCCCTGAGAACATTATGCTTGACGTCTGAAGGTTAACTTCACTCCTGTGTGAATATTTAAGCATGCTAATCATGACTACACAATAAGACAATATATAATACAAAGGGGTGTTGATCAGAGGTGTAGATACCAATATAGCCCCCATAGTTTTAGAAATGTCTAAATTCACACCAGCCAGAGTGCTGTTCCACAGAATATAGCAGAGACCAACTGTTCTATAAAGGGATTGATTTTGCTTGGCCACAGTCTGAAAGAAAATAGCCGGCTGTGTAAAATGTCAACCAAGCAAAAGCCTCTGTCAACTGATTGCTTTGACAGTAGGCTGAAGGAATGCACAAAGACTTAGGGCAAATGTCACGTAAAGTAATTAATATTTAAGACCTAAGCAGTGGAAGGCTGTGTACTGAGCCACTGACAGGAAGTAAACTACCTGCCTGAGGAAAGAAGAAGTCTTTGACAAAAATATGAACTTTTATATTCATAGCTGGTGCAGCAGTTTGGTCAATGCTTGTTTTTGACATAAAAATGGTAGAATGATTTCTGGAATACTTTGGCTACCCCTGAAAACTGAAAAATGCTGTCTTTGGAGGATGGATTCCAAAGTAGGAAGGCATCAAGCATGTCTGAATCCAATATTTGCTTTACTTTCTGTCTCCGAAGATAACTTCATCTGATCGCTTTTTGAAGGCAGCATAGAAGTATATCCTTCGCTGCCTTTAATATCCCACAATCCTGTGCATGTTTGTCTGTGGGGAAGGAGAAAGGTCAAGCAGGGTCGAGCTCTAAAAATTAAAATGGCGTCCAAGAAAGCAACAGGAGGACAGTTTCTGTACATTTCTACTTTTGACTGCACTTCTACAGAGAAATTACTATTGTAATTTTTAAATATTCTTGGTTATTGTCCATTTCTCTATATATATTTTAAATTAAATTTCAAAAGGATGTTACACTGCCTGTAAAGCCTACATATTGACAACATCTGAAATGCAGTGCCTGCGTTCTGTATGTCTGGTAGGTTGAGGTTACACCAAAGACCATTAGAAATAAAAGTCTTATACACATATAAACTATAACCACTATAAACATATGCTTTATGTATTGCAAACTTTCCCAATTGCTGATTCAGAATTAAAATTTGAAAAGTTTGTAAGATTGAAACAGAAATGTCAATGCCAAAAAAATTTATAATGTGAAATCTGAAAGATATTTAAATACTTAAGATTTCAGCAGAGCTAAACAAAATTATATAAAAGAGTCTGTCATAGGTTTCACCCAAAAATGAAACTCCATTATGTTTCTGAACACAAAAGGAGATCAGTGACATAGATTTCTGCAGCACACTACATAAAAACATACAACTGGGTCTTCTCACATCTCTAATGGGTTCACAGAGAGGTGTTTGAGTGAAAAGGTGTTGCCAACCGAAACAATGGTGTGAGTTCAGTCGCATTCACCATCTGCGTGCCTGATCTCGTGGGCATGTAGACCTACTGCTATCATCTGTCTGATGATGTTCTACTCACACTGCACACCTGCTGCTGAAATTCCTGCTCAAATAGGCTAATAACGTAATATAATTTGTCCTTCACCTAGCAAAGCAGACCCATGTCAAATTTCAAAAGCTTAAAGTTCCTGTGTGTTTAGATGCTGTGACATTGTAGTTTGATGGGACAAATCTATACATGGTAAAAACTTATAAAGCACTGAGTTTAACCTTAAGAAACCTTTTCTTTAACTTGCACTTTGACCTAGCCTCTACATGAGCTAACATGGTGACCGTTTTGTTTGTTTCAGAGGACCCAACATGTCAACTTCTGAGTTTGGGGTGGGGTTGGGACTGTCAGTTAGACTGACCAATGGCGTATGAGCTGAGTGACCAGGAAACATTATACAGTATAAAGATTTTTACAGATTTGTAATTCAGATTTGTTTCTGAATGCAATTTTGAATAAAAAAATTAAGTCAACATCTTGAGGTTCTACAAGGTAAACTGTAAGTGTTTGAATACAATTTTAAGTTTGTAGGCTGTTTTGCCCACAAGAATATTACCAGTGAGCAATTAATAATATACTTCTATTGGGTAAATATAAAGTTCAGAAAACAATATGGTTTAATTTTTCTCTGGTATTTTCTGATGTTTACTCAGTGCCAATTACATACAGATCAGTGAGGCATAATTAAATGCCTTCATTATTTAAATAAATTATTACTATTCTGAAATTACTTATTAAATTTGACAGCCCTATTTTTTTAACTGTCACATTCAGTCAACTGTAAACCCATCAAATCAGTGATGGGTTTATTTAGTTTATTCAGAGAGGGTGGGCTGTAATAAGTGTTCAAGTGGTAGTCTGACATTCTTTTCTACAGGAGCGCCTGTATGTAGTGTAGGAGGATCTGAGAAAAAGAAAAAAGTATACTTTAGTTTGACATAATACATGTGTGGGCACTGATACTGCCTCTGTACTATGTCAGTCAGAATAAAGGCATCGCTCATCACATCACCTGCCTCCACATTTACTCCTCAGCCCTTGATTTTTAAAGAGAGAGAAAAAAGGGAGAGATTGAGAGGAAAAATTGGCAGGAAGAAAAAAATAGTCAATAATGGGTAGTGTGGTGCCTTTCAGTGACCTCTAAGGGAAACTAATTTCTCTGCAGTTACCCTCTGCTGCACCTGCCACCTAAATAAATCATATTGCACACACATATCCCCAAGCCCATCACCCCTGTTGAAAAGACCAGCTTAGACGAGCAAGAATGTTCAAGCTAGTTGACCAAGGAACTCTTGCTGGTGAAGGTGTATGAAACTTGTTGGGAATACTAGTAAACCAACAGCATATATTGGTCTTTCAACAGAGACAGACACGTGTACTATTGCATATTTTTGGCCTTTATGATTATTGATGGCCAGATTCTGCATAAAAGTGGTGGAAAAGTGGTGCTATCAACTGTCTTTCATGTCAGACTATATGATACACATTTTATTTTAAGATATTGGTCATAAATGACAGCATCAGGATTTTACCTGAGATTCACAAGAAAAGGCATTAAATTACCTATTGGTGATAATGTTATACTAAATATAATGTTATATAAATCCTCCAAATTTGTTTAAGATAAAATTTGGGCAATTTGTTAAAACAAATTGAGCCCTGCTTTTGTCATTACAACAAAAAAACAAGATCAGCGTCTCAAAGCTCTACATTTAAAATGAACAACTACTGTTGCTGTCTGATTACCTGTCTGAAATGACTTTTGGTTATAATTCTACAAATGAGCTGAAATCCAGAATTTTCTTCATGGGACATTGGAGGACGAGTTTTTGAGACCAGGAGGCTTTAGTGTGTAATTTTTGCATCAGAGAGCTGCTGAAGGCAAACGTAACTGAAGCACTTTCATGTGGGTAATGTATAAAAAGAGGCGAGATAAAAGCCAAGATCTTTTATCTTTGGCGATACAGAGGTATAAAATAGAGTCTGAGATCAGGTCAACTCATCCTGGACTTCAGGCTAGAAGTTTTTCCAAACCACTTTCACTTTTTTTTTGTGTGTGTGTGTGTGAAATTCTATGGAATAAAAAGTTATATGTAAATAATAGTTATTACATTTTCAATAGTCCACTTAGACATTCTACTCACCATAAGTAACTTTGTAATTACATGTCTACTAACCCTCATTAATTCGCAACTACTTGTCAACTTACCCCCATTAAAGTATTAGTAGACTGTTAGAATTGGAGTTAGTGAGTTGACAAGTAGTTGCGAAGTTACTAACTTTGTAGCATGCTTAAAGTGAACTAACACTAAGCGTTACCACTATTTTTCCTTTGTCTAATTGGGTGTTAAAGTATTCAGTTAATTAAAATATTCTGTTTCAAGAGCACTTGTAAAAGTACAAATTCCCCAAAATAATACTTTCATAATGAGGTGATGAAGGATAATTACACTAGTACCATACAGCCCTGCCAGCAAACAAGATAAGAAACATTTTCAGTTTATTCTTTGATTAGCCGGCACAAAATTAACCTTAAATAAACAAAATTAAACAGTTTTCACCATGATCTCAGCAAAACCATTTCCTAGTATTAGCTGTAAAAACCTACTGAATGATTAATGGCACTGCTGTTAATACCATCTGCATTGATAAGAAGAACTCTGAGGTTTCTTGACAGAAATGGATAAGCCTGAGACGTTGTGAATAGTCAGTCATTTATTATTAAAGAGCTGCTCTGCTGTGGCTCAGAACCTCATAAAGAGCCACTAATCGTGATCCAAAAATACATCATCACAAATCATCTTTCTCTCATATCAAAATTTCATGGGCAAATTTCACTATTCTATACATATAATAAATCTTATCGTCTCTCATTGTCATTCAAAAGAATCACTAATGCTCCCCTCAAGCGTAGGGGTGACATTTATTATTGTGATATGGAGGAAGGGCTGAGGCCCCTGAAGATGGTAGAAAGCAAATGGTTCAGGGCACAGAAGTTTCTGGATGACACCTGCGCTTACTGATGTATGTACATCCAGAGAGTCACCATAAATCTTACAGACAACATATATCGAATACAAAGACTTTCGTGCTCAATGCTTCTCCGTTACATCTGTAAATACAATATAAAGAGATTTAAAGGTGCCTTCCAGCAGAGGTGAATTTAAGGGTGTATGTCTTCAGTATCGTGATATCATGTATCATTGAACATAAGTCTTTCTCCGGCCTACAGCCAGTCATCCATTTTGTAATTCAGTTTTTCAATCTGTCTGAAGCGGATTGAGAGACTCTTCACACAGGATGTATTTTTGTGTTCATGTTTGACTTTGTATTGCTGCACCAAAATGAAAATTGTTGTCTAAAACCAAAAATATTGTAAACACTGTAAAACAAAACCAAATACATATTTTAAATTACCCTTTGTTCTAAATAACAATGCAAATTATTAATTTATGTTATTTCATTAATTGTGCAGTGTTCAATATAATAATTTCTGGGCTCCAACCAAATTTAAAATTTTGTTTTTGAAATGACAAATGTGGCACAGAAACTGTTAAGTCAGCTGTTAGAGAAAATTTGGAGTGAGCTACGTAACTTAACCTGTCCTTTTTTTAACTTCAATACACTAGTTTTGAATTAATGAATGTTTTGAATTTGGCTCCAAACAAAATGATTGACAATGACAAATGTTTTTTCTAATTTTTATACTTATTTTTATACGTTTCCACAAGATCATGCTAGTAGGCCAGTTTCAGAGCCCACCTTCCTTGTGAGTATAAGAGTGTTAAGAAGACAGGAATGTTTTTCTGTGGAAATTGAATTTTAGTTCTGAATTTCCTGAAATCAACTGATATGTACTTTATGGCCTATGATGATCACCATTTGTTGTTTGTGTTGTGTTTTCAGCATTATACATGTCAGGCAGATCTAAGAACCGTGTTGCAGATGCACTGAGTGACAACCCTGAAAAGGAGACAGGTGGAATGTCAGAACACTCAACCAATATTAAGCACTGCTACTGTGGTATCACCTTGAAACTGCTGGAGTCTATTGAAAAAACTCTAATGATCTCTAATGAGAAAAATGTTTAGCTTCTCTGTGTAATTGATTAACTGGATGCCATTTAACACTAAGAACTGTTTTATATTATTTTTAATCAAAGGTTTTTATAACGCTTTAAACAGAACATTTGAAATGTACAAGGCTATCATTTTTTTCTAAGCCAGAGGCTGGTAAGATGTAAGACATTCATTCCTTGAGAACTTAGCTTTTCTAAGTTAACATGAAACTAATACAGGAGCTTTTTAGGGGAACAAAGAACAAATTGACAAATGAATGAGTTAATCCCTCTATTTCTTCTCTGACGGAAATTACATTTACATTGTCTTCACAATAACAGCAGAGAGGTTTTTGGATTAACGTCTAACAAATAAATCTTACGAGGTTTATGTCACAGTTACACAGAATATTGTGAACAGATATTGCAGAGCAAAGACACCGTTTTTACATGTGTTAAGTAGAATAATCCTAACCATGTGTCGCCTTCAGAGGAAGCCAAGTTTCTACAACAAAGTGATAGACAACACAAGTAAAAGTTACAAGGGTCACCAAACAGCTGAAACCTGTTATTGTCATTGATTCTCTAGCTCATAAAAGATATATTTGACAATTTAGATAAATTATTTAGCTGTTCTCAATTGAAAATGCAGACCAACCGGGGGCTGTTGTCACATTCTCAGGTTCTCAGTTTCATCCTTTCTATCTCTCTATCTCCCTCTACACTTTTTATGAGGTAGAAATGATCTTGGATAAATCCACTTATACAGAGATAAAGAACCTGACCATGGACCTAGCACACACATGGTTAAATCATTAGGCATGAACTCTGTAGACACCGGTAACCCAAGCAACTTCATACACATTCTTCAACAGACACTTAAATACACCCCCGCCATCAGGAAGACACATGTACTACAGGGATAGAATCAGGTAGGTGAAGGAGACATGCACATAAAACTCAGTGGGAAACAGGCTGTAAAACCACCATTTTAATGTCAAGTCAATGTTAGAAGCACAAGACCTGCAGGTGATAATGTTTTATCGACCAAATGTGATCTGCTCAACCACAAGTAACTAGGTGTAAGGAGACGGGCAAGAAAAAATCAATATACCCCTCCTAAATTCTTTTATTATGAGAAATTGTTATAGAGATGAAAGGTACAGTATTTCACACAAATACCCGTAGTATGTCACACAGATGTCCTGGGGTACAGATTTGAGTTATATTTAAAATTTTGCATACCCAGCAAAATTTTTATTATGTTGTTTAATTAAGGGATGCTTGCAAAATGTACTTTTCAAAAGTCATTTGAATAACAAGATCTATAGTTTAATAAAATACCACAAAGATTAAAAAAATAATTTTAAGTCATTAAGTCATTCACTTCTAGTGCACAAGCATTGCTTAAGATCACAGCAGCAATAAAACAGAATGTGACATCAAAAACACCCCAAATCACATTTTCTTGGTAGAACTTGCAAGACGCAGTGATGCTACATTCTGAGTCTTCATCTGTAACTGTCATTACACAAAACTCTTTCAGTTACTAAATTTAAGCCCTTCATTTCATGCTTAATATAGTGGAATTCAAAAGTAATAACATTTCTGATGGTTCACTACATCTCTAATAGAACATTAAACTCAGAGATACAGACTCCACAGGACGCCTGTAAGGACTTGAACTACTGAAGGTCTTTGTGTGTGTGTGTGTGTGTGTGTGTGTGTGTGTGTGCGTCTAAGGGTGATTGGCAGCCGATCGCAAGCAGAATGAAAAGCTTTGCTCTGTAAATCATTTGTGTGAGTGTTTGAGAGTGTATGTGAATGCATGTCAACTTCTGAGAAGGAAAAAAGGCTCAGACAGCAAACTGAATCACCACGGTATGCTGGGATGGATGTAAGATGAATGTGTGCACATTGTAAAAGTGGTTTGTTGAGATTTTTTTCTCAGGGTTTCTCAACTTTATTTAATGTGCTCCTCATTAAATTCTCATTTGCAGGTATTCACCATTAATGAATTGCTAAATACCTGGACGGTTTTTATTACACACACTGTCTGCACTATTAGGTAAATCAGGTAACACTGCAAATGGCCATAAAATCTGTGGTGACTGCAGTTCACACCATATAACTACTGATCTTGTGTTGGGTCTGTACAGCATCATCCCATCATCCCTTTAAAAACACCTCAATAGCACTTTAAAAAGCTGAAAGTATGCATGATTATGATGCATGTCTGGGTATATGCCTGGTAAAAGCACTTTTCACCATCGTTTGATGAATAACTGCTGCCATTAACAAAAGAAAATAGACACATCTATTTTAAATAAAACTGTTTACCACTTGCTTTCTGTGGGCGGTAATTGCAGAGTGCAAAAAATAGCAGGAAAATAGCTTAAAGGTTTGTGAATAAGGCATCAACTATAATGGACCTAGAAATTCAGAAATCTGATAAATTCAGATGTTCATGTGTGCATTTCACAGATAAAAATGGCAGCTACATATATAAAACATATATTTCAAAATATTACAAAATTGGATGCTTTATATTTAAGCAACAAGCCCCAAGAGGTCATGGTTTACAGTGAACTTGTAACTGCTGTTGTTAAGGGACAATGCTAGGCGGAATTTATAGTTATTAATTTACAATAAATCATGGTTTCAATATATTGCTTTTATAGGCTTTATAAAATAAACACAGCAAAAATCAATGTAGCTCTTCAGAAACAGTAGCACACAGACTGCATGTAATACTCATATATTGAGGTCACAGATGTATGTTCACAGAGTGATTAAAAATGGTTTTCAAACATAACTCAACCAATCATAATCAAGTTCTGGAACTATATTGCTGGTATGACTACAAGATTTTTGTATGGCAAACACAAAAAGGACACGTTTTGAATACACCCTCGTGAGCTCTAAAATAGTGAATAACCCACTATAATGTGCACAATTTTTCACTCTCATTGTATTATTCACATTACCATCTTACATTACTATGGTTACAGACAAGTCACTTCTTGCAAACAAAATTCTTTGCTTTTCAGCTTGTTTGCATCAAATTACCGATCTCAAAAACTGATTCAAACATGCATCATTATCATGCATCAACAGAACCTCAAGGTAATGAAAACCAGACAATTTTAAGATCCATTAGTGAGTTTAATCAGTGGTATATTGGCTCAGCATGGAAAAGGCACCTTTCCAGAATCATTTCCTTTCTGGTGTCACATAACACCAAATTGGTCATATATAAACAGATTTTAGAAGAACCTCCTGGAAGTTTCCAAACACATGTTTAATGTCAGAGATTAACTGACCCATCACTGACTCATCTAGTTCCTATTAATTCTTTATTTCAGAGGCCCTGATCTGGAAAACCCGGGCAGATGGAGAAGTTTATGAGAAATGCGTGTGTAGGAGGACATGTGAGAAGATAGGCACTCTTGTTTCAGTGAGTGTTAATGTTCAGACAGCATGTCCTAGTGGATCGCCACTGACCCTCAGTGGACATCACACCTCTGACTTCAGTCACAGCTGCCTCTCTCTCTCTCTCTCTCTCTTTCTCTCTCTCTCTGGGATTTTTGGAGACTGAATTGCCTTGGAGATGTTAATACACTGTTATAATCTGGCTCAGATGGTTGATTAGAAAACTTGTATGCATTATTCTGCTTTTTCTTTCACCAGTCGAAATTTTATCTATGATCTTAATAACCAGGATTCCAGACTCTCCTCCTCTATTCTCCAACTTTCTCTCAGACAGCGTCCCACTTTTTCTTATGGAAAAACCTTTAAAGCTGATACTATTTCTGCTCTCTTTCAAAGAGAAAAGATGGCAATTATTCATTTTCTGTTCCAAGAAACAACACTGTATGAATAATGCTCAGTGTTATTTCACACAAAGCTTCTTTATATAAAGTTTTACAGTCTTCCAAAAGAAGCGAAGAGGATTTGCAATGTTAACAGATAAAGTGGCATGTTAAGCCTTGTACAGTGTTTACATTGATAATTCTGTTTGTTT
>JAZGTK010001495.1:28421-39279 GCA_036877625.1 Ambastaia sidthimunki | reverse complement strand
GTCCAATCATTGCATTTGGGCCGAATGCAATAATTGGACGAGCATTTTATGGTCCTGCGCCTTTCACAAAAGATATATGTGCACATAAATGTATTTAGACCACTTTACTTTCAACCAGCATAACAAAAAATGTTTCTGGGAAAAAGTTGCCTACACTGCTTTTAACAGGCCATTGGTTCCTAACAAATTATTGCCCTTATTAACTCCAATGTCCTAAGAAAGTGTCCTTGTCTCAAGAAGAAATTAACTTCTGAGGTTTGTAAAAGAGTTTACACTGACTAATTGTACTTTCCAAACATCAGTCTTAAAATTTGAGATTTGCAGCGTTCTGTCCCTCAGGATACGGGTTCAGGTGAGGTAACTGACTCTGGGTGTTTTATAGCCTTACCCGGAGGACCCGGCCGTATACAAGCCACTGTCACAGGAGGAGATCCAGAGAATAAAGAACGAGAAGAAACAGAAGCAGCATGAGAAGAAGCAGAAGGTGACGGAGAACCGGAAGCACCTGGCCAGCGTTCGCGTGGTCCAGAGGAACCTGGTGTTCGTGGTGGGGCTGTCTCAACGGCTCGCAGACGCCGAGGTAATTTTACAGAATCAATGGCTTTTAATTCTTTAATTCGGTTTTAGGTTTTAGATCATAAACTTGCAATTAGCGCCATAATGGCCACCATAAAAATGCTGTTATGTATAGATGATATAAATAAAAACGTAGTTGATACTCAAAGGAGCCATTATTTCAACCAAACAGCTGTTGTACCAAAGTAGTATAATCTATAATGTCAATAATCAATGTGTGTTTTCCAGACTGTTTTTCTCTAAACAAAGATAAGAACTGCATGTTAATTTTGTTACACTACATGGTAATAATCTGAAATAGTTATCTACATATATATTTACAAAACAATGTAATATATTACAAATTCGTACAGAGACATCAATATTTTTGATGACGCAAATGATGGTTTGAATCGATTCTTTGAACAACAAAATGATCGTAACAACTGTAACATCATAAGTTATAAACCAGAGACTATCTCTGTCTTAATACTGTCATACTTGTTAGTCGGTTTGAATTAGAAACCCTTTGAAATGATGCTGGTAAACTGTGTGTATTTTAAAATCATTGATCGTGAGTCATCAGTATAATATTAGAGAGAAAGCTTTCGCTCTCTGTAGGAGGCAAATGAGAACAGAACGAAAATAGATACAGGTCATTTGAATTTTGCTGAAAAAGGGAAATTACTTGTCTGTTTTACAGTTTCATTGTTTGATAAGACAAACCAATTTATATAATTTAGCATGAGGTGCATTTTGTGCGTATTGTTTACCATAAACCCCAGCATATATCACCTATAAGCATTATTTAAGGGTTATTTAAATGTTATGCTTAATTAAGTGGTAAATATTGTGTGTTCTCTTTGGGCATCAGGTTCTAAAGCGTCCAGAATATTTCGGGAAGTTCGGGAAAATCCATAAAGTGGTCATCAATAACAGCACGTCGTATGCCGGTTCACAGGTAGGGGGATAAACTGGGAAACCTGTCTGGAAACCATAATTTCTTTTGCAGGAAAACCCACCTCCACCTTTCGCCTTTAACTCCGCAGGGTCCTAGTGCCAGTGCCTACGTCACTTACATCCGCTCAGAAGATGCTCTTCGGGCAATACAGTGCGTAAACAATGTCATAGTTGACGGTAGAACACTCAAGGTAAGCACGAGGCTTCGAATTTTTATTCGTTTACTAAAAAAAAACGACGTCCTCTGTAGTTTTTAATTGTTCGTTATTAAAGAGTTGATCTGTTTTGATTCAAGGCCTCTTTAGGGACCACAAAGTACTGCAGTTATTTTCTCAAAAGCATGCAGTGTCCCAAACCGGACTGCATGTATTTACACGAGTTGGGGGATGAGGCGGCCAGTTTTACTAAAGAAGAAATGCAGGTGAGTCCAGGAAGTTTTGGGTGTTATGGAATTTTAGTATTTAATATTTGTTATCTGTTTCTCATAAATGTAATGAGTGAGTCAGTAAAGTGAGTGTGTTATCAATTAAATAAATATGATTACTTACAGAATATTGTTTGTGTCTAGTTTTATGTATTATTTATTATTGTTTTGTGATTGTTAGGCTGGGAAACACCAAGAGTACGAGCAGAAACTACTCCAAGACCTTTACAAAGCCAACCCCAACTTTTTACAAACCTCGACATGTGGCGAGAAGTCTAAAAGCAAACCGAGCTCCACCCAGAGGTCTTTATTTTTTCTCTTATGTTGCACACAGTAAGATTTATGAGCAATGAAAGTGTTTTAATCATAATGTTGTCTTTTTTTCTTCTTCTTTAAACTACAACGTTATTTTATTCCAGACCCAATAGCACAAATAAAGATGGGTGGCCGTCGTTACACAACTATGGAAAGATGGTCAACGGTTTACCCACAGACCACCGCAAATCCCCCCCTCTTTTAGACTGCCTCACAGACTCCGATCACATGACGCCAGATGAGCCAGACCCTGAACAGACGACAGAGCAGAACACAAGCCTTCCACCCTTCCCATCAGCCCTAGAGCCTACCAGGTACCGACGAAACCTCTGCCTGCGGCGGCCATCTTTGCACCGCCTTCGGGCAGCTGTTTCAGTCATATAAGGTCACAATTAAAGGATATTTCTGACCAGCTATTAAACCTGACATCAGCTGTACCATAAATAGTGTATTTTGAGTTCAAATTGCACTGTTAAAAAAGTTTACTGATCGCTTTAGGTGATTGGTGCACAACGGCTGTCAGTCAAGTTCCTCACAACAGTGTGGTCATAACCCCTCCCCCAGGAAAGTTACTGTTTAGCGATTGGCTCTTTCTGCTAGTAGGCGGGACTTCCTTTGCTAAAGCGGACATATTGAGCGTTGCAGTTTCCCTCATTTTATAGAAACCGAACTGTTGTATCTTGTTAATTGGTTCCTTTGAGATACAACAGTGTTCATTGATCCACTTGTACCATGTGACACCCATTACTGTCTTCCTTTGTGGTTTTATGAACGTTTCAGATAATCGTACGCTGTTCGTTTTCTTTCAGTCCAATCGACAAACCGTCAGACGCTATAAGTATAGTAAATGGAGAAAATATATCACAGGTGAGTGATAAAAAAAGTTGAATATCTGAGAATTCATTGTTGGGTTCTGGTTAGCGTTCTTCATCTCTTTCTATCTTACCGTTTCTTCAGACATCCAGTAGTGATTCTCCGTCTCCTCCACCGGGTCTTACCAAACCCGGTCTCGTCGTGCCCATCAGCGTAGCCGAACTCGCCGCACGCTCGCCCTTCGAAGGGGCGGGAGCCGAGTCTCAGTCGCTTTTCTCAGACAACAGCAATTTCAGACACCCCAACCCCATCCCCAGTGGCCTGCCCTCTTTCTCCAGTTCTACACAAGGAGCCTCGGACTGGCCCATGACTCCAGAACCACAGAGCCTTTTCACCTCAGGTAGGCACATGCAGGTCCCAACCACACATCAAGCTCAGATTAACATGAAAGAGATGTTTTGTTAGCACATAAACTATTGATATTTCAATCAAGTACTAAAGATTTCTACAATTTGTTGTCATGGAAACCTTTAAAAATTGTTTTAATGTTTTTGTGCTTAAACAGCAACGTTACACAAGTAAAATCACGTAATAATAATATTGAACATATTTTGGATTGTAAATGTCGGTAGTGATTGTTTTGGCAGTGATAACGTAAGTGATTACCTCCACTAGAAGTTTCCTCATTCATTGCAGACACCATCCCCGTCTCGTCCTCCACCGACTGGCAAGCGGCCTTCGGTTTCGGCTCCTCGGCCAAGCAGCAGCAGCAGGACGACGATCTAGGGTTCGACCCCTTCGACGTCACGCGGAAGGCCCTGGCCGACCTCATCGAGAAAGAGCTGTCAGTCAAGGAGCCCTCCCACCACTCACCCAACCGCTCTGCCCACCAAAACATCCTCCCCAACGGTCAACAGCGCCTCCCTCACCTCCAGCACAGAGGCCTGTATAACTCCTTCAGTCTACCCCAGCACACGGCCACGCACCAGCCCTGGATGGGCCTCCCCACCCGCAATAACCTCGCACACTTGAACCACACCACCGCCGCCCGCAGTCACTTCTTAGATCTGAGCATGCCCGGCCAACACCACAGCACCGGTCTTGGGGGGATACCTATATCAGGTTAGGGGACGCATCTGTCGTGGGTACTCCCAGTTATTGTGAAAAGTGTGTGTGTGTATGTGTGTGTGACCCAGTCGTAACCCTGTGATCCAAACAGGAACAAGTTGTTGAACTGACTCCAGTCACTTCATTCTGTTTTGCGTTGTTGCATTTTCATTGAAATTTTTCATCTCGTTTAAAGGCTAAGTGCATGTTATTTACATCATCATATTTAAATATTGAAAAGGTTCTTGGCCAACAAGCCGTCCCTTGTTTTTGTTTGCAACTGGTGCAAATGCAGTTGATTCAAAACCCTAAAACTCATGATATGACATTAAAATGGACTTAATACACTTTATACACAATCCTGCCCTTATTATGAAAGATTAACCAATGTGTATCATTACAGAAAGTGTGTAACAAAGTCTGATAACTCCATCTGTCACATAAACACAACTTTTCATCATTTAGTCAATTCCCAATTAGATCCAATAAATTCCTGTTGTACTTTTTGTCTGTTAATTAACTCACTCAAAAATGCAGTAAATTAACTTGAATACCAATGTACCAAGAATCCCAAAACTTCAGATGTTTTATTCAGTTCCTGCTCTTGTTTGCAGATAACAACGGTTCGATGGAAAGCATTAATGTGAAAGAATGGCAGGACGGGCTGCGGGCGCTCCTACCAAATATTAACATCAACTTCGGAGGCCTCCCGAATTCTACCTCGTCCTCCTCATCTTCCTCCAACTCCAGCGGGAATCACATCGGGGTGCCGGGCGGCTCGGTCGGAATCTCGCACAGCCTCAGCTGGGACAGTCCGGCCAGTTGGATGGACCCCGCCATCATCACAGGTGCGATTTGTAGACCCTCTGCTGTGTAGGATTTGCATTGTGGGTGTGGCTTAACTGAAACTCCTGTTATCTGTTTCTAAACTCTAGGTATACCATCAAACACAGGAAACAGTTTGGACTGTCTTCAGGACGACAATCCCCCACACTGGCTCAAGTCGCTTCAGTCGCTCACAGAGATGGACGGACCGCCCAACTCCGGTGCTCTGGCCCCGGCCCCTCGCGCCGGCCTCCTGGACGCGTCAGCCAACCTCTCCCTACACAGAGCCGCCTGGGCCCCTTACCTCCCCCCTCCCTCACTGACCCCCAATCAGTTCCACTCCCCACCGCCAGGTTTTCAGACAGCCTTCAGACCCCCAGTGCAGACCGCCACAGACATCTTACAGAGCGCCGGTATCGACCGTCATTAGAGACAAGCTCCACCCCCCAAATTTAACTTCATCAAAACATCTTCAATTAATAACAACATAACATAAACGCTTGTCTTTCTACTTTACTTCTCCATCATGTTCTCATCAGAATTGGTCTGTTTTTGGAGGCACAAGTTGTATGTGAGTAGCTAATTGTTGAAGGTTCCTGGAGGTTCTCGCTGAGTGTCCTAACACCCACTTGACTCTTGGAGTGTCTCACCCTCAAGAGTGTAGAGGAACTGTGGACACTGATGCATAAATGTGACTAATAATGCCTGCAAAGTTTGTGCCTAAACGAATAACACGTCTGATTTGTCTCACCTCATCCAAGGTACCGGTCGTAATTTAATACTGTGAATCTTTACACTTCCCGTAGGTTAGGTTTTACCCCCACTCAAGGAAATGGAAGAGAAGATTAGTTAAGGGCATGCTCCATATATCGCACTTTGTTTTCCACATGCTCTGTTTTTTTACGGAGCAGAGCCAAAGATAAGATATTTGAGTGCATTTCTTGGGTGGAGACCTAGTTCCTTCTTGGAAGGGACTCTACTAATGGAGCCCATTTCGATGGGATAGAGTTAGGAACTTGTCCAACAGCTGATCCATTAAAAACATTAAGCATCTTTTAGCAAAGATGGGGTGTGAAACCTGACGTACCACTATGGGGTATGTAAGTAACTTAAGTAACCAAGACAGCTGTGAAGGTCTTTATCAGCTTGCCTATTGAATTCACGCATAGGAATCAGGTAATCCGGGACCCTTGGATAGATTGTGATGGGCACAAACGAACAAGATATGGTGAGGTTGATAATGTGATTGTTGGGAGTTAAATAAGGCATACACTAACATCTGGCCAATCAGAGGCCTTCAAATGTTTTCTGCTCCATCTTCTCATCCGTGTGGTCATACTAAACAGTATTTATCAAAATGCAATCACTCATTCTTTCAGGAAAAACAAAAAATTAATGTAGTCCGACGTTTTGGTTTAACATGCTGCTGAAATCATTTATTACAAAATAAAGAGCTAAAAGAGAATCGACCCCTTTTCTGCTGGTCTGGAACAGTGAAAACCTAAATAAAATTGAGTATTCAGTGCTTCAGTGTTTGAGTCATATTATTCATGAGTATGTTACGTACTGAATTTTATTGTCCAACAAATTACTGACATTGAAAACAACAACAACAGCACATAATGAAATATATGGTAAATATACACGAGATGTCTTGTGATTATTCTAAAACTCAAACGTTCAAGGCAATAAAGAAGCTACAGAACACAAGGACACACACCAAGAACTGCTTCACCAAGGACATACTAGAGTGGTGTTGGGATGAAAGCATTTATACAACTATACAAATGTGCTTTTACAACTGAGAGCCTTGTTTTTGCACTTCAATGGAGTCCGTGTAGTGCTAATACCCAACGACCTTGGCTCGTTCCATTTTAATGTCTTCCATCACTTTTAATGCTGTATGTATAGATGCACAGTCTATAAACAACAGTTCCCACAATCTGTAGCTTCAACACACGGTTCCGTTCTCCATGCGAGACTTGGGACAGGAGGTACGAGATGGTGGGGGAGGCTGGATGGACGGTGCCAGGGTGCAGAAGAAACCAGCTATGAGGGTCAGCCCTAGCCCTCCCCAGGCACTGAACATGGACCAACCGTAACCGTGGCTCACGTCGTCAGGTAGCCCAAACAGGTAACGTGGGTGGCGAGACAGTTCGAAGTTGATGCCAGCCACACAAGTGCAAAGAGAAATGATACAAAAAGTACCTGTGGAGGTACAAGATGTTCAGATATCAAGATAATGGCTTATTAGGAGAATGGTAAGAGGGTCATCTAAAGAAATTTACACACCTCCCATTAGGAAAAGCAGGCCAGCGACATAATGCATGAGGCCTTGATCCCAACAACAGCCCAAAATGCCGATGGTCCAGCCAAAGAAAATGATGGAAAGAGCCATTCCCATGAATCCAGCTGTCATTCGACGCAAATCTGGGGAGGTAGAGTCACAAAATGACGTACTTAATACACTCATACGCATTACTATTAATATCAATAATCATCAGACCAGCCCTTACAAAAATTAACTATGGTTAATCATAACAGTTAATCATAAATTGTCAATGGTGTTGCTACAGCAACCATAGTTTAATCATGGTATTTGTAGTAAAACTATGGTTATAAAAATGGTAATCAATGCACCAAAAAACATGGTCTGTACACTTTTACTCAAATAAAACAGGGTTAATTTTTGTAAGGGATAAACAGTGTCACTTACGTAAGGCATGCCAATCGTCTTGCTGGATAGTTTTGGTGATATTGTAGGAAAGGTCCTTTCGTGCCGGTGCAGAGGTGTAATAATATTTTATCAATGTGCAACGCTCGATAACTCCTGAAAAAACATCAACAAAAATCATCAATACAACCAGACTAACTCATAATAATATTATGAACATATATATGGAAAAGAGTCATATTGATATGAGTGAACCACACAAATACTTTGGATTCACTTCACTTCATATTACAGTGTGCACACACCAAAATCTAATACAGATTATAACAGAAGTCACATCTATTTGCTCACTGTGTATAAAACTGAAGGCTGTTTCTGTGGATATGCACAGTGTATCAAAGCACTGGGAATAAATTATCTGGCATTTTGCTCTGATACAGGCCCGGTTATATTTGATGTGAAATGCATTAGATATAAATGCAAGAAACACAATAGTGGCGCTTTAACCAAACAAACGAAATAAACGCAACGCAACACACACATAATCCTTAAATATGCGTTTACCTTTCTGAATAAGATCCTCGATGTCTGGGTCAAAACCCAGCCTGTGGCATTTGCTCCACAGCCCCAAGCTCGTTGAATTGTAGCTTCTGTTGCATTCATCCGCCGCGCTCATGGCGAACGTCTGACGCCGGTTTCTGGAGAGCAGGAGTCGGTCTTCCCATCGGTCCAGACCCGCTCTGCTGGCGCGCAGTGGGAGGCTGTGGTTAGGGATGTAAATGAAGCCCGGGTCGCTCCTGCGGTTCGAGAAAGTCCGGCATCGCTCCTTGTATCTCCTCGCGTCCGTCTCGTACCAGTGATCCGACGAGATCGCGACGGTCAGAAAACACAAGGCGACGAGAGACAGACAGAGACCCGCGTACAAAAGCCACTTTCCCGTCGCCATCGTTCACCGAAGGCCGCCGATCAGCACTTCATTGTGGACAGCTCCGGCCAAAACGACGAATCAACGCATCGTTAATGGGTCGAAATGCTGTGCATGCTGTAAACATGCCTTTTATATTTAATAATATATATAGATCAGTACACAAATTACAATCTGTCTGTTATTTTCTCTTGCTGTATTGTGAGAGCTGAGATCCGCTTTCTTCCAGCCCGCTGTGTGAAGGCACATGACAATCCTACACATAGCAACGGGAAATGAATATTTTGTATTATTTTTTTTAAGCAAAAAGGGAAAGATGAGTGTATTTTTTTAATGCATTGAATGCGCAATGCGTCAATGTAAATACAGCAGTATTATTTTGTGGTAACGTTATTATACTTTAAAACACCACTTTAAATAAAACACGATTGTGAGATATTAGGTCAGAAAACACTACAATATAATCAGGAACATATAATCAACATCAGGAATAACTCGGATAAATAACTTCTCTAAACAAGACAAAATTTGTGGTGGTCAGCGGATTATAATATACTTACCAGAACATGCACCTCATTTAATGCAGTTCCAACATGCATTTGGTACCATTCTTGCATGTGCATTATTTAAACATGCTTGCTTTTAATGTTTTGGATATATACTTTTCACCTACTTTATTCTCAGCATGCGTCTCGGACTTTAAAAGCTATTTAGCGCCATCTCACATTGTCTGTGTATCAACCCAACACCCATCAGAACACTTTATGGAGATCCATGTTGGTTCCTAATCTTATAATATCGTGAACATTGTGTGTTAATGTGTGTGTTAGGTTCCGACTCCCTCCTTATTACACTCAATACTGATTTATTCCCCCCCAAACGTGACTTTATTGTGGGTCACCTGAAGTCACTTGTGTAAATTGTCAGTCCACAATGGAGCTGATTGGATGCTTGTGTACTGAAAAATAGATGCAAAAAATAAAAATTGAAAACCAGACGATTATATGCCAATATAAGGGAATAGCATTAAACATAGGCAAGGCCAACCACTTACTCCATACAAAGAGGCCGCATTCAGTGTCATACACACTCTAGTTACCAAAACTGAACCATTACTCTAAAACTAGTTAAAACAAAGATTTTGTGCCCACTTACCACAAAGAAAAAAAAACTTTTTTTGCAAACAATTTAATACAGCAGGTACATACACGTCGGTTTGACACATGCGCTTCATTGCAAACACATGCAGTTAACAAAAAAAACCGAATGCATGGGTCAAACTCGATCATTGTTGAAAAAAAGGGGCAAAAACCCCCAAAACTCAAACCCAGGTCTCGGAGAAATGTCTGAGCGCCGGTTTCTCTGCAGGATCAGCGATAAGATCCAGCAGAAGTTCGCCGGGCTCAGTTTAATCTGCTCGGTGCATGAATCAAAGCTCACGGGCGTCAAGCATGTGCAAGCAGAGAAAAACTCTTCGTGGCAGCCGGGCCGTCCACGCACAAGCCAAACAAACCCGTGAGACCGAGCACCAGAGTACTCGAAGGCTTTTTTAACCGAACCGTACCGACTGGACGCTTTCTGTGACCCGCTGAAAGCCAAAGAGAAAAACAGCGCGCATGCCGCACAGAAAGCCGCGGGGCGTTAGGGTTAGTCGAAGTACTCTGAGCCCTCCCTCCGCGGTACTGCGTTATATAGTGCCGGTGATGTCACGATCGAGTCCCCGCCCACCGCTGGCTGATTGGTCGGTTTACCCGCCAAACTATCCTAACAATCCCTTGTTATTAGCACGTATTGCAAATTATTAGAAGTTAATTATATTATTGAAGATATGAGCATCGTGTTAATGACCTAACACAGAGTTTCATTGCAAATGAAAAGTGTTCAGTGCATTGTGTTAAAAGAAGCTTTGAAAGTGTTAGACTGGTTTATATTAAGTATTAACTCATATAATATGACAGTTTATGTGATCATTTATTTGATAAACTTTATCAATAAATATGTCATGAGGTCTCTTCAGTTCAGTATATAAATAAATATTCGCCCAAAGTGACAATTCTGTTAATATTGACTTAATATTGACAAAATGTTATTTCTTAAGTGTGTTTTTAAAAAATAACAATGCTGTTACCTTTGCAGGGAAATTTACAAGATGTCCACAAGATGGCAGCAGCCACACACCCGCAGTCTCGTACAGCTGTAGGGTTAGTGTGTATATAAGTGTGTGTGTGTGTGTGTGTGTGTGTGTGTGTGTGTGTGTGAC
>JAZGTK010001495.1:0-28324 GCA_036877625.1 Ambastaia sidthimunki | reverse complement strand
TATATAAAAAGTGTCTCCTAAAATTATAAATATGTGATGTATTTACCTTCATCTTAATTGTTTAACACATGAATCTTTATCCAATAGCTTGTCACTGACGTTATAAATACATTTGCACCATTGCTCAGTCTTTATCTTATGTTGTGCTGATATGATTTAAACATATGGTTCCTCTCAGAGCTTTCATTCAAGTGCTGAGGTGGCATTCACTGGTGGGAAGGTGAGCTGGCTATAATGCAGACAGACAGCATATTCTGAGCCAGTGAGAGTGAGTCAGCACCACAATACAGAGAGAGAGAGAGAGAGAGAGAGAGATTCTATATCACTTACCAAAAACTGCAACCAGCAAAACACAAAAAAAAAGGAATAGAACACAATTCATTTTTTATGGCGCAAGCAATAGATGTTTTTTGCATATGCATATATTGCAACTACTGCGACTGTTACACCTGCACGTAATGCAGCATGCGGCAGTCAGTGTCCTTTTTGCTGTTGCACTGACATTGAAAACCATTCCTGGGTCCTTATTGTATTCGTGGCAGGAATGCGATATATAGATGTTCTCCGTTTGCATCATCGCATTAACGCAGCAACAAATATGATGCATGAATTTCAAAACAATGCACTACAAAATTATTTCCTTATCGTCTTGTTTTCCAGTACAGATGTGTTGACATCCCTAAAAGATACTTTAGAAACAGAATTGTTATTTTAAAATGTTATTATTTTGTTCAATATTTTGAATTAAGGACTAAAACAGGAAAACATAAAACTTCTCAGTGCTTTAAAGAAGTCTTGATATCTTCTTTTAAGAATATTCACAGTTTCTACTGAAAACAAGACAAAACATTGATTGGGAAAGTTGGTTTTGCAGTTTGTAAACTGGAAGGTTATATTGTTAGATTATTTCATTGGCAGGACTGACAGGAATAACAAATCAGAGACATTTTTTGCAGCAGGCAGCACTCCTGCAGGACACACACACACTCACACACACTCACACACACACTCACACTCACACACACACACTCACACACACACACTCACACACTCTCGTTCTGTCACGCAGGCGCTGTGGCTGCTGAATTCTCTATTTCATGGAGGACTGCAGAGGCCTGCCACGAGCTTTCTGACCTAACTGTCCTTGACTGCTCTTGAGAGAATGATGAAGAGAGAGAGACGGAGAGAGAGACGGAGAGAGAGAGAGATGTGTCACAAAACTCCTCGCTCCTCATCCTGCGCTTTTCCAAAAAAAGGAAAAGACCAGCTCATTTGTCATCTTCAAATTCTCCTGAAGCAACAGAGAAGCACGGAGAAAACACGGAGAACTCAACCAGTGTTTCTGTGCAATAAAAGGAATTTTTTATCTCTTTCCACATTTTGCAGGAGCACTAAAACAATATTTCTTCATACACAAGCTGCTTTGCATTTTAAGTGTTTGGCAGATTTAAGCATTTTACCCAAAGAAACTTACAGTGCATTTAAGCTATGCATTGTTATATCAGAAGTGTATGTATTCCCTGGGAATCGAACCCACAACATTTTGTATCGCGGTGCATTTTGTAACTATACGATCTGCAGGGTTTGATATCAGAATCAAGGACATTTGAAAAGTATAACAGTGTGAAATCAGCAGTAAGATAAAGCTGATGATATATGTGACATCATCAGCTGAGTGACTTTCATGCTGCCCAACAATGTCACAAACTGATCACAGATCAGGTGATCCAAAGGGGCGGAGTTTCAGTGATCCCGAGAGTAAAGGAAAGAAATTCATTGGTTGACAGACAAAGTCATTATTCATTAGTGTCCGCAACAACCCTTTGATTTCAAATTATTGAACAGAAATTCAGTAGTTTTACGTCATAATGTTACAGAAAATTGTGGAATAGTGTTAAATCTTGAAATTCCCAATAAGTTCAAGGAACCTACATAAACCCCTCAAAATAAAGAAATAGCAGACATACACTTTTGAAAAAAGTGGATTGAATATATTACTTCCCATTGATCCTGCAAAACAAAAGTGAAACTATATTATTGTTTGTTTTCTAGTTATATATATATACAGTATATGCACATCTATATTGCCCATCTGTGTGACTAGTCACCTTACTTTACATAATTTACATTAATCACTTTACATCACTGTGCATGTATCACTATCACTGTGCATAAATCACCATTTTTGTGCACGAATCACCAGACATAACAGTGAATATCACATCGAGGCTTTGCGCACGAACATTATCACATTACCAATAAAACGACGATCCTCTCAAACTGAGGCTGATGGGACTTAAACGCCAGTCTCAGCTGTGCTGTGTATATATGGTGATGGATGATGATTCGAAGTCTCACGTCCACACTGCCGCAGGCTGACACAGCTGTAAGGAGAGATCTGTATCCTGTAAACAGCGAGGTCAACCCATGCAACACTGCGATTTATTAATACAGTGTAAAGATAGAGAATTATTCACACTGTGTATTGACTTATACATATATGTGCCCTTGTGGATGTATAGGGGATAAATCAACACACCTTATGGATGTACAGGGGATAAATAAACACACCCTTATGGATGTTTAGGAGATAAATAAACACACCTCATGGATGTATAGGGGATAAATAACCACACCTTATGGATGTATAGGGGATAAATCAACACACCCTTATGGATGTTCAGGGGATAAATTAACACACCCTATGGATGTATAGGGGATAAATAAACACACCTTGTGGATGTATAGGGGATAAATCAACACACCCTTATGGATGTACAGGGGATAAATAAACACACCTTATGGATGTATAGGGGATAAATCAACACACCCTAAACAAACATATACTGTACAATATGATACTGTACAACAAACTACAGGAACATAAAGCTTCTGGAATACATATAACACATGTGCAAGGCTGTTAGCCATCCATACGGTATAGCATTAACTTACTGGCCCACACAATGCAAAGTTTACATAAGATGGACAGAGATGGACGCGTCTTAAATTATTAAGCACGGCTGACGGCAGCATTATAGAGATAATGCGAAGAGGAAGAAAGCCATAAAGTGAACCAAAGACAAGCACAGACCGAACGAATGGACGCACAGATTGATGCGCGCATTAAAATCCGCATTACTCAGTCGCAAAATCCGCATTACGCTTGTGTGTTTATTCACACCTGGACCGGATCTGAAGTGACTCCAACCCGCATTTAGAGAGAAAAGCGGGTCGAGTTTCGTCTTTTAGGGAGTAACTGGCAGCAGTGAGCGGGCCAGAAACCCGACTAAGAGAAATGCATGTCCCATTACACCGGCTTTCATCTGATTTATGAGTATTTACATCTGCGTGTGAATGTGTGTGTGAGCGTTTAGGTTTAAATCATAAATCAATGCATCATTAATATTTAGTCTGCGGAATATAACTTTTTGCAGCCCTTATAATATAATAATATAACACCTTAATATTATATTATATTACATTATATTATATTATATTGATCTGTTGTGCATTATATAATATTATATTAAATATATTATATTTTTTTAACATATATAATCGTAATGAGATTTCTTTTTAAAACAGTAGCCAACATTATACTACAAACTGCACTGGTTTAATACCCATTTCTGTGTAATGTGCCATCAAATGTTTATTCTTTAAATCATTTAAGGGGACCGAGTTTGTATTGAGGCCAACAGCCTTGTGTGACCCCACACAACATATAACTCAGTTAGTTTTCATTGAGAAATCCTCCAATCACAGCAGCAGACGGAGGCAGATTATTTCCAGCACATCTGCGAGGATTTAAACTGCAATCTGTAATTTTCGCCTCTCTACCGCCATCTCTGTTTAAACATTAAACTGCAGGTTACTTGCGGAGATATTTTGAACTTGGATGACAAGCTTAAATTCTAAACAGACTAACATTTCCTGGGAAATCACACCCAACAGATCAAATTATAAATCATTATTATAAACTTACCTTTCAGAATCAGAGAAAGATAAAAAGATTGTGTTGAACACAGCTGTTTTTTGTTTATTCTTAACCAAAAAATGTTACATTTTGCAGCTTTAATCATGCAATCATACGATTCTAACTAAGATTAGAAAAAATTAGAGTTTGCTGTCATGCTAGGTAGGACGTTTGCGCTAACGGGGAACGTTCTCAGAACGTTTGTTAATGTTCTCAAAAATGTTCTTGCCATAATGTTATTAGATTTTTTTTATTTCTGTTATATATCATATATCAGAAACGTAATTCTTAGATAGTGTAACATTTTAAAAACGTTACAGAATTAAAGAAAATTGAATAGCATTCTTCTAACCAAGCAATAACATTAACGTCTAAAAAAACATTTTGATGTTCCTGAAACTTTCAAAATAATGTTTTTGTTACTTAGCGTAAACGTAAGGGGAACGTTCTTACAACCTAAAAAATTGTTAGCTGGGACGTGGCTATGCGGTTGACCAGACTAAACCAGAACAGAGAGGCAGAGTAACTCAGAGCTCATAACCTTTTCCAGTGTAACATTCTGCCTGAGGAACACTGCACTGGGCCGGATGCCAGCTCACCCCACCCCAGCTCAACTCCAGCCCGCAGTACATTGCAGCATCTCTGGAGGGCAATGCAGAGGATGAGAGGAAGGGTACTTCCACCAATAAAACCCTCCGATGTCATGTTTTCAACGTTTGCACTAAAAATAAACTCAAGAGACTTATTTTGTCGGGTCAGAAAGAAGTGGGGGATGCTGGAAAGCCGGAGATAAAGATCTTGTTGACTTCGAAAACTGTCCGTTCGTTTCCTTTTGTTGTCATGTTTTGTTTGGTGTGACTTTGAGGTTTGTGTAACGGGACAGATAAACACAACTCAGCTCAACAGAATGTTTAATGATGTTACTGCAGTGCTAATATTAGTCGATATTCTATGTTGTTTATGATTATATCCCATAATATTTGGCATTTTACATTTAAATATTTGAGATTTTACATGAAGATGCAAAACAGGCTGTAAAGGTCTTAAAAATGTTACATTTACTTTATCGCTTCTAAAGTGGCCAAAATCACCAATACAGGGTTCAAAACGAGTTACTTTTATGTTAGATAATAGTTTACATAACATCAAAACCGTCTCATAGGAAAAAATGCTCATACAAGCACGAGTAACCAAAATATTCCCTATTCACAGATATTAGTTCATTATCAAGGCGAAATCATTTAAAAATGTACCACAAACTCTCAGCAATAAATGTCCAAAACCAGCTGATAATTAAAAATTTATTGATTTGGATGTATGATCAAATCATATTTGACATAATAAACAAAAAAAACCCTTGCATAGATCACAGACTTGTCTTCAATGTGCGACAAATGAAAACATTGTACCGTAATTTAGCCAAACGAAGACAAAAAACATACAGAAACACGTTAAGACGGCCAAACATACATGAAACAAACATTTACATGAAGCATTACTTGTGTAACAAAAACCATGTAGCTGAGATGGCGAACACATTTTTGGCTGTATTTTGGGAATGCTGAATTCCTATTGGTGGATTTAATGTTTGGTCAAACGCATCACATTTGTTCGTTTCATATTCTGAAAGCAAACAGGAAATCACAAACAAACAAACTCAGTCTGAGATTAGTAACTTCCCCAAACAACATTGCGTATAAATAATGAACATGGCTTTGGGAAACAAAAATGACAGCAAGGGCTTTATAATGATGCAACCGGAATACAGCTGATTCTGTTTTGAAGGCTAAGCTCATGCAGTCGTCCATACACCATGCAGTTTTTTGCAATTGCTAGGTTGCTGTTGACGTTTGGTTCAGTATGGAGGTCGGTTATTACAAAAAAAGTACAAGGTACAGTACATTTTCGATGCTAATGCCGTTTATTTTATTTATTTCGTGATAATACGAGCTATAATCTTCCTATATATTTGTAATGGCTTGTCTTACCGACCCATTGGTGAGTCTGCTGTTGTTTAAGTGAGGGCATGAGTTATCTATAGTGCCACACGGATTTAACATGGAAATCAAGCAAGACGAGGCCACGCAGGTGAGGAGAAAGAAATATGTTCGCAACATCCTCCAAAAGGCCACAACCCGGGAAAACTAGAATCCCTCCGTTTCTGACAAGCTGCTTTCACATTGGCTAACATTTTTATAGGTTTGATGACAACAATCTCTTGAGGCATCTATTGTAACACTCGTTTTTATTCAACTGCTATATGTTGTAAATCCCCTTTTTTAAATAAAGTTGGATTTCCATGTTGTTAGAAAATTGCAATTTAAAAAAACTGAAAATGCAAATTTATACATAAAAAAACCAACAAAAGTGATACATAAGCACATATAAGTTTACAGACTGATCTGAGACCTGCCTCCCCAGCTATTATTCACTGTATGTCCATATATGATAATTATCTCAGATCAGAGGCAAAAGAAAACTTATAAAAGCATAATTTTATTAAGTGGGGGTGGACAACACTTTTGTGAACATTTCTGTTATGTTTTGCTTGTTTTGTTGTATTCCTAAACAAAATACAATTATGAGTTTTGCAAACTATCACATTTTCATTGGTGGATATTAAAATATTTTAAATACTTATTCTTCTATAGAACTTGCCACAGCCCTTGATACAGCATATATTAACATAAAAATGCATTATGGACAGTCCTGTAATACCCTATTGCTTTGATTCACTGATGTAGTTATTATATAGGGTTATGCATAGCACCATAGGGTTCGATCACCATATACAAGCCCCCCTTAAACATTTTTATTGTTGTTATTTATTTACCATGTTAAATTACTGAGCAATCGTTATGGTAAACAAATCAGTCTTTTTCTCTTCATGTAAATTTCATACTTGAAACTGTATTCAATTGATTTTGTTCTCTAAACCCATTCATTTATTCTGCAAAGTGTGCATTAAAAATAAAGCGAGCGACGTTATGAATTATAAACAAAAACTGGTTGATAAAACCCTGAATAGTTTTTTCTGGCACAAAACAGAGATGATTAAACTCATGTAGCAGTACAAAAAAAAAATGAAATTCAACTGTTTGCCTTTGTTTACAATCAACCTCAGAGATCAATAAATGTCACATGACCAACTTGTCCAACTTGTTTACTAACCGGTCTGGCAGACTCGTTACTGCTTGTTAAACGAGATCACCGTCAAACAGCCTAATTTAATCACCACCGTTTTAAAGTGATCCGCTGGTTAATCATCAAAGAAACTACAAGTTCTTCCACATCTCGTTTACTTAATTAAAAAACAAAGAAGCCCTTTGCATCATAATGCCCCAGTCAGGCCACGTTAACATCAATGCAAAATGTCAGCACAGGTTCTACATTAATGTTAATCAATCAATACTAGTTATGTTTGTAAATTAAACCTGGTTAATCTGGTTAATTGCCAATTTTCTACATAAAACACTGGTAGGGAACGGGCCTATATATAACTATGCCAAAAAAGTGTGATGGCCTATCACAGTCTGTCTAAGTTAGCACTGTTTGACATAAGTCATTTATGTAAACTCTAATTTACTATGATATACCCTGTGGTATAATAAATTCTGTGCTGTTATTTCTCAAAAGTATCTCTCCACAGACCTATCGCTCTCAAAAGGGACCGTGTTAGAAACAAAAAAACGAAAAATAAATTTACTGTTGATTGTGCTTAGCATGAAATCTTTACCGATCTGAGGGGCCGGGGAGGTTGAATCGTTGCGTTTGTTTTAAGTGCTTCAAAAATGCCAGTTCTGGGGTAAGTGTTTTATTTCTAATGTATCACTCTTCACAGGCTGTTTTGTTCTGCTCTGCAGTGAGCTGTGCGCTAACCTCACTGAGGTAGACTCTTTATTATGGCACAAAATAATTAAACCACAGGAAAATGGGAAACTTTAAAAGGAACGTTTTCCAATGTCCGATTTCATAGCTCTTACTCTGCCAGTAGGGCATGAAAACACAGAAACGGTTTAATTTGTGCCTGACAACCGTGTTTCAAACAAACAAACAAACGGACAAAATAAAATGAAATGCGCTCTGTTTACACTGTAATGCCCAGCCTCAACATACATTATGACAGTTCCTTTGCCTGCCCTAAACTCACTGAGGCACTTTTCATCTGTCCGGTTGCTGAGGGGGTCGAAGGCACTAGCAACTAATATGAGTAACTGCCGTGTTTTCTTTTGCATCCTGCTAAGATAAATTAAGCAATTTCTGATGTTTGAAATCCACGTCCTAAATTTGATCGCAAAATGGAAGCATGAAGTATAATTGCCCATCGTTTTTTTGTTTTTAAGAGAATACCCATGCATATCGCTAATAAAGTTATAGTCATTTTTAAAGAGGTGCGTTTATGATTACATGGATTTTGATAGTATCTCTATAGCTTTTTTCTGTGTCTTTGACTACGTTTTCGACTAAAAGGTTTGCATCCCAGCATTGGGTCTTGCATATATATTTTGTCACATTTGAGAAAAGGTCAGGATTGAAAGTCCCTCGGTTTCCCTGATGCAACGACGACACCCTTACGAGGTCTCTTGACTGCAACAAGCTGAAATATACGATGGCATGCATTAAATATACTAGGATACACAGTACCTTAGTTGATTAGGCCATAATGCAGGTTCTTTTGACATGCTGTGATATCATTAGGATTCTGTTTCCCGTAAGGTTAAACATTCAGTTTTAAATACACTTAAATAATAAACATCTCAAATCGTGATACACCAGTGCACTGTCATGGCAACCAATGAGAGGGAGGAAGGGAGGGGGTGATGAAATAAAGAAATAGAGGAACAACATCCTGTTGTCATGAGGTATTGTGTCAGGCATGCCGATATCAAAATGAGCTTAATCTAAACATGCTATATGAGACTTTCGGCATTGTGCTGTCTTATAACTAAAGGGCACGGCTATCGATCACTTGGTGATATTTAAATTACAGCAACTGCTGGAAAATAGCAGCAATGCAGATGTCCGTATTGCGACGATCCATGCCACCGCAGCATCGCAGCAGAAGATGCGTCTCGTCCGTATAAGGTGCTTTGCTGACCGCACGCCGCAGGTGAAGACCACCCATCGACCGGGCGTCCGCTGAGCGCCGCAGATCTGTCCCTGCGCTTTTGCGGATGCAGCGTGCAGCTCTTTGTAATGCGATCTGCAGTTCATGCGTGATGTTTATATGAGGAGAGTTGCAACACTGGGGGGCCTTCAACATCATGAGACCCTCAACGCCTGCGGACGTCAGCTATGTGTGCGTTTTTGGTTGTTGTACATTGTTTTTTCTTTTAGAACATGAATCATTCTTTTGGAAAATGTGTTGGACTAACTATATACTGAAGTTTTTCTGCAGTTTTATATATATATATATGTGTGTGTGTGTTTTGGTGTATTATTTTGCTTTCATCTGCATTGTAGAGATTTTCGCATTGCAAGGGCTCACAAAAGGAGGTAAGATAAGCATTCATACGTGACTGAATTTTCTACTGTCCCACATTCCCTCACCAGGATCTAGACATCGGTTAGCAGCTTACTTTTGTTAACGCAGTTCTGATTAGCGATGGTGCAGTTCCCAGTTCTCAGGTTGGCCTCTCTGAAGTTGTCGATGCTGTTGTTTATGTCTCCGTCTATCTCCATGTACTCAGACTTGCTGACGGTGGAGGAGCTGCGACGGCTGGAGTTGGAGTCGGAGGCGATGTTGGGGTTGCTCACGTTGAGAAGCTGCGCCTGCTCTTCTCCTTCCGTTTCTCGGTGGTAGAAATAGTTGAAGTTGGAGACGATGACGGGCACAGGGAGGGCAATGGTCAGCACGCCGGCGATGGCACACAGAGAACCCACGATTTTGCCTCCTATTGTCACGGGCACCATGTCACCGTAGCCCACTGTGGTCATCGATACCACAGCCCACCAGAAGGCGTCGGGGATGCTGCTGAAATACGATTCCTTCTCCTCTGCTTCTGCAAAATACACAGCGCTGGAGAACAATATGACACCGATGAAGAGGAAGAAAATCAGCAATCCAAGTTCTCGCATACTGGCTTTTAGGGTTTGACCTAATATCTGAAGGCCTTTGGAGTGCCTGGACAGCTTGAAGATACGAAACACTCTGACCAGACGAATCACCCTGAGGATGGCCAGAGATGTTGCCTGCTCCCCTTTTCCTTCCTTCCCATCTGGCTCTTCTGCTAATTCGGTGCCCAGTGTGATGAAATAGGGGATGATGGCCACGATATCAATGGTGTTCATCATGTTCTTGAAGAAGGCCGCTTTGCTCGGGCACGCAAAGAACCGCACTATCAGCTCAAAGGAGAACCAGATTATACAGAGGGTCTCTACGATGAAGAATGGGTCGGTCAGGATGTTTGGTTTGTAGTAGAAAGTGTGGTTGCCTATAGTTTGTATCCGCCCCGCTGGGTCCTCTTTTAGTTCAGGTAAGGTCTCCAAACAGAAAATGACAATGGAAATTAAAATCACCATAACTGAAACAATAGCAATACCTCTGGCCGGTCCTGAACTTTCTGGATGCTCAAACAAAAGCCAGATTTGCCTCTGAAACTCACGCTCTGGCAAAGGCCGCTCTTCCTCACGGATGAAGCCTTCGTCTTCGCGGAACTTCTCCATCGCCTCCACCCCAAGTTCATAGAACTTAATTTCCTCAGAGAACATATCCAGCGGCACGTTCGCCGGCCTCCTCAGTCGTCCTCCGGACTGATAATAATAGAGGATGGCATCAAAACTGGGACGATTTCTGTCAAAGAAGTACTCGTTTCTCAGGGGATCAAAATACCGCATCCTTTTCTTGGGGTTGCCCAGCAGCGTCTCGGGAAACTGAGAGAGAGTTTTGAGCTGCGTCTCAAAGCGCAGTCCCGCTATATTGATGACCACTCGCTCGCAGCATTCGTGGTCGTCGTGGTCGGGGGGGTACGTGTCCTGCGGATGCCCGGGCACGGCAGATGTCTCATCCATGTTGTCTCCAGCCACCACAGTCATCCTGCAGGTCAAAGTTGCAGCTCTGCAGGAATACAGTTAATTGAAATGCGCCGACATCCAATTTGCCCTCCCTGGGTGTCACTTTCTTTCTCCAGGCCCTCAAATGTGTCTTGGGTGCCCCCCGGGTAGGGTACGACTTTGTCTTGCCTCAGTGTGGCCCCTCTGCGGCTGTCACTGACTCGACCATCTCTCCTCTCAGCTGTTTCTGTCACCGAGTCAAAGAAAAATGGATCGAACAGCGGCTGTATTTGCCACCTCAGCAAGTTCACACCAGTTATTTCATTATTTATTTACTTAACATTATGTGCATATATCGCAGACGTGAATGCAGCCTTAAGGGCGAGTTCTGCGTCGCAATGCTCACTTCAATTATTATGGGATACGATGCGACTTTTAATTCATCATGACATGCAGTACATGCGATTTAATGCACTTATGAATTACAACAGAAAAAAGATCGATTTGATTGTATAGGCATAAGTTTGAGTAACAAATAAACAGGTTAAAAATAGCTTCAGAATGGTGGAGTATAAATGCTCACCTCGTTATAGACACGATGCGTCGTCTTATATAAACCGCTTCACATCTTCTCACATCGCGGCTTTCGGTCGCGGTCCAAGCTGTGCGTAAATCTCACATCCATGGCCGAAACGATCCCCCGCATTCCGCTTAAATACAACTTCAATATGGCTTGGAGGTATTTTGCAACGCAAACGCGAGATCTGCGTACAAAAACGACAAGAGCGCGTTAAAAACAACGCGGAGAAGCCGCAGCGCGCGTGTTTGCGCGGCGGCACCTCGGTGTAAATGGCTTATGCTGAACGAGAACCGTAATGCTGTAGCTCAGCTCGGGAGAGAGATGCATTAAGGGGGCAAAAGCGAAGCGCACCATTTCCAGACATTACCGCATCAGCAAAATCCCTCTTACGAGCAGACAAGACGACTAGCGCTCAGTTTTATCCGGACGCACTGACACGGGGGTTTGGAGGCGAGGGGGTTCTTAAAGATGGGATCGATAAGAGAGAAGGAGTAATTCCTTAATCATGCCCAACATACCGTTGCACCGTATTGCACATGGGAAGAGAGGAGCAAGAGGGGGGTGGGACAGTAAAAGAGCCATAGAGTCGGATAGGGGAGGGGTTCGACGCAATGCAGACCGGCTGTACTAACGCGTGCGGCCGCAAGTGCTTGTCCGCGCAATGCGCGCAAGCGGTTACGTGCCAACACTGGCGCAGTATCCGATTCGCCGGGATACTTTTAACTAGTCTCCGGCCACTAACCGATAACCACCATCAAACGAGGACTTCACTAAAGCGACCAAGTCACTTTTGCCACAGGAGGAAAGTCACAACGCCGCGGGTCTCCACGCGTGTGCAGTGAGACTGTGGAGAGGCGAGCTGTGGGGGTTCGAGTATTTATAGAATGATGTGGGTGTTGCGCGCAGAGTTTCAGAACCAAACGTTTATTATATGCAAATATAACTTAGTTTTGGTTCTGCAATTTCCGCATTGCTTTCTTGCGCCGTTTGGAGTGTTACATTGGTGACTCAATGTATTGACACACTCTTACCCTGTTTAATACACGGATTTATATTCAGTGGAGAAAAACACTTTGTTTAATACATAGATTTATCATATATCATTGATAGTCTACATACCTCTGTGTTATAAGGCCCAACTTTGTGTTTACTGTTTAATGTTAATGTTTAACACTGTCAATAAAACTGCCCTCTTATACAGTTCATCTGGCACCTATACGTGTATATATATATATGTGTGTGTGTGTGTATGTATATGTATGTGTGTGTGTAAATGTTAATCTATACGTATTTCTAAATGTAGATCTATACATACTTGTAAATGTGGATTTGTAGACTAGGCCTGTTGGCCCTTGTCACAAAATGTTAATGCTCTCTTATTTGTAAGTGGCTTTGCTACATGAATAAATGTAAGATATAACACTTTCTTTAGATTAAATAAACACAAATAGGTTAATTTCTGCCTGTACACAGTCGCTTTTTCTATAATCCACCAGTAGGTGGCGCACAAACATTGTCAATCGTTTAATATAAGGCCCCGTTTTGCGCAATGAACGTGTAGCACAATACAATTATGCGTTTAAAGTTAATATGCGTGTGTGAAGGGGACTAAAATTACAACATAAAAATAACCAACATTTAAAAACCAAAAAAATGATACTGGATGCTGTTCACGAGGATTAAAAGTTACAACCTGCGTTCCTAGTTGAGCATTGTGTTAGCAACACAAAGGTTGTGGGTTCGATCCCAGGGAGCACTAAAAAAAATGTATGCGTTGAATTCACTGTAAGTCGCTTTGAATAAAGGCGTCTACCAAATAAATGTAAACTAATTTGCATCTTATTTAACAGTTTTTGTGCACAATTGCCAATGGAACAACGTTCATTATGAGACGCTGATAGACCAGCAGCTGATGTAAGCTCTTAACAGCTGAATATCATAAATAAGAAATGGACAACATCCCCCCCTCAATTTTCAATGCAGTGACTTCCTCTCCATTCGTGTACTTTGCTGGGTTATAGTGATCAGTTCAGTCAACACACATGCACCAGCAGTCATTCATCACAGCTGTTTAACTGTCACCGGTTCCACCTGTTCTGCATTATTTATGTAGCCGTTTTATAAGCGTTCTTGTCATCGTTCTGTTTAAACCGACCGTGCACAAAAACTACCAAATTCTTCGTCTTAAGCACATTCTTGTAGCTCAACTGGTAGCGCATTGCGTTAACAGCGCAAAGGTTGTGGGTTCGAGCCCAGGGAACAAAAACGCGCAACTTGAATTCACTTAAGGCGCATTTGGATAAAAGCTTCTGCCAAACGAGTAAATGCAAATATGTTTTAGGAAAATAGAAAAATACAGACATCTCCACTCTATTCACATCACTCCCCTCCAATAAACAAACACAAGACAAGAGATGAAACCAAATATGAAAATGACAAAATATTTATTTACCAAAAATAAGTTAATTCATACTTCGTTAAGGGGTTAGAAAAATAGACCTTTCACTTGTTCTGAGGCTGTCGTGTGGGCTGGTTAACTAGTCAAAAGCCCACTTAACAGATCTGTAGTGTCAGATAATCCATTTTCCCAATAAATCCAATAATTACATTCCACGTATTCCTGAGCAAACGCAATATTTGTGAAGTAAAGCAAGTTTTAAGCATTTAAAAGCACACAGCGGTTTACCGACATATTTGAGCTTATTATCCAAGTTTCAATAGCAGATTATGGTGCGTGAGCTTTAAACAAGACTTAAAATAAAGCATAAATAAAGACTAAATTACAAATATATTACAATATATTACAAGAAATGTTTAAATGCACATATATTGACAAAAAAGTCATACGAACGCTTGTCTTCTTCAAACAAATGAAATGTTGCGGTAGTGTGTTCGTACATCTGTGGCATTCTGCATCACGGAGGTGACACAAGTCTTTAGTCTCAAATCATTTTACAGTTACAGGTTGTGTTGTTGTGTAACGGTACAGATCCCTAAACCAGCCGCACGATGGCGATGGAGGTTCATAAATAACTCCTGGAAGTTCTTGAGCGTCGTTTAAACAATGAAAATGTTTTGCTTTTGTTCACACGAAGTTTGCTGAAACTTTTGCAACATTTTACGCACTGTTAACTGTAACGCAATTCATTTATAGTTCTTTTATCTAATAGACTTTGTTATCCAAACTGTTTGTGTTTGCCAAGCAACGTTAACTTGGTTATTAATTTAAAATTGCGCGTGTGATGTTTTGCGTTTTCCAAATGGTCAAATCAGGATAACGCACCAAAACGAATGACCCCCACCAAACACCAAACCTCAGCTCTTACACATCTGTGAATTGCCCTGTATATTCCTCAAACGGATTGAAATTTAGGAAGCTCGATGAATTCAGTTCGTCGTCGTCCGACTGGTCTGATTTGAGGAGGGAGGGTTTACTGTCGCTCTTATTGCACTCGGCCAGCGGCGGCACCTGTCGGCCGCAGGTGACGTGCGTGTACTCCACCTGCTCCTCCTCGTTGTTCTCACGGTGATAAAAGTAGTTAAAATTGGACACGATTACCGGTACCGGCAGTGCGATCGTAAGGACCCCCGCAATGGCGCACATTGATCCAACAATCTTGCCACCAATGGTGACGGGGTACATGTCTCCGTATCCAACAGTGGTCATGGACACGACCGCCCACCAGAACGCGTCCGGGATGCTTGTAAATGCAGATTCCGGTTCGTCCACCTCGGCGAAATAAACAGCGCTGGAAAACAATATAATACCAATGAGAAGAAAAAATATCAACAGCCCGAGTTCACGCATGCTTGCGCGCAGGGTCTGGCCGAGGATTTGGAGACCCTTGGAGTGCCGCGAGAGTTTGAAGATCCTGAAGACGCGCACCAAGCGGATAACTCTCAGGATGGCGAGGGAAGTGGTGTGCTGGGAGTTCGACTGGACCTCGGCGAGGTCTAATCCCAAAGTGATGAAATAAGGCATAATGGCCACAATATCGATGGTGTTCATGATGTCTTTGAAGAAGGCAGTTTTGCTCGGACACACAAGAAACCTCACAAGCAGTTCGAAGGAAAACCAAATGATGCAAAGCGTCTCCAACAAGAAAAACGGATCCGTGAGTAAATGGGACCCTCCGGCGGTCGTGCCGTTCTGCGCAAGGTGGTTGTTGAACACGTGTTCGTCCTCTCTGAATTCCGGCAAAGTTTCCAAGCAGAAGATCACGATGGAGATGAGGATGACCATCACGGATATGATGGCGATCACTCTGGCCGGTCCGGAACTGTCGGGGTACTCAAACAACAACCAAAACTGACGCTGAAACTCATTGGATGGCATCGGACGTTCTTCCTCTTTCGTCAAACCCTCGTCTTCTCGGAAATGTTCAATGGCGTCCTCGGCAATCTCGTAAAATCGGATTTCTTCCATAAAAATTTCGACCGGCACGTTAATGGGTCTTCGGAGCCTCCCGCCGGACTGATAGTAATACAAGATCGCGTCAAAGCTCGGTCGGTTCCTGTCGAAAAAGTACTCGTTCCTGCAGGGATCGAAGAACCGGATCCTTTTGCTTGGGTCTCCGAGCAACGTATTGGGGAACCTGGAGAGCGTTTTAAGCTGAGTTTCGAAACGCAGACCCGAAATGTTAATAACGACCCTCTCGCAGCCCTCTTGCTCGGCGCGCTCCACCTCGCAGTCCTCCTGGCACGGGGCGCCCTGGTCCACGGACTCATCCTGGCTCATCTCTCGGGACAGCGCGGTCATCTTTGCCCCTCGAGAGTGGTTCTTGTTGTGCCTCCACGATTTCCCCCCGCTCCACCAGTTTTTGGGATCCGATAACTCCAGCCTGGCAGAAATACAGCCCCACACCAATGGCTGAACGGTGATATCAAGCGCTCGTTCGCCCTGTTGAACGTCAAAAACTTGGAAGCAGTTTATTGTTGAAAGGGAATAGGGCTCATTCCGACACCGTGCTCGGTGGACAGCTCGACCAGATATGACACTCACACTGCCCAAGACACTAAAGCCCACCCTGGCTTTGATTGGCACGTTACTGCAATGCGCCTCGGGTCCTGAACTTTAGTGGCACAAACGTTTCAACTTGTAATTCGAAGAAGAGGGACGTTTTATTTAATTCCAACACCAGAATTTCTGACACATTATTTAATGCAATTGAATAAATACATTTGATATTTTTAAGTAAATGTGGTTTTATGCATGCATGGTTTGTTTTGTAGTTATAACCTCCTTTTTATCTGTCAAAGTAGCCATTTTATTGTTGTTTTTTATTATAAGTCTACTGATATATTTTTTAAAAGCAAGTTTACATTTAAAAGTGTCTCAGCATTAGAGTTGCTACAGGGCCTCTGATACATGATAAGTGCTGGCCTGACTGACATCTGAGCAGCCCCTGAGGTAGTAACTGTTACAGGATATAATTCATATGATCATGTATGTATCCATCCACACTCTCTCTCTCTCTCTCTCTCTCTCTCTCTCGGGTGAGTCTTGATTATAGATCAGACTCACAGGTGATCCTTTGATAGATTTTTAGTCCTGTTACTCACACACACACACACACACACACAGACACACACACACTGTAGATTGTTAATGGCTTGAATTAATAAAAGATGCGGCCACATAAAAAGCACAAAGCAAAATCCAAACACACACATACACGTCTTCTAAATGCATAAATTCAAATGAAGTGTAAATAGATAGGTAAGAAGTTTAACTGCACAAATTTGTTATTCCTTCATGAAGTAAATCCATTTATTTTTTTGTGATAAACTTTTTAATTGCCCAAGTTATATTCTCATTTTCTGTCTCCATCCCAGTGCTTTGACCAACAGCCTTGCGTGTCAAGGTCAGGACCCCGTACTGCCCTCTGGTAATTTGTTAACAGTCTGTAGACACTAATGGACCACCTTTGTCAAAGTGACATGCCTCCATTGCCAACATTAAACACACAACAGTAAATAAAACACACAACTAATGTCTGGAAACTTCTCATCAATAAACAAGGACTAAAGCGTTACTGCTCGGTGACCACGAGGCCCCTCGAGGGAACTCCATGTTATGGTAACCGTGTCGTAGCTCTACAACTGTAATCCCGTTTTTATTTTTACGACACTGCCTCCACTCTTAAAAACTGCATATTAATAGCCGTGATAAATCAGTAAAGCACTTCCGAGCGATCAAAAAAGCGGAGTGATTGCTGGAGACAGACCCGACAAACAGGACGATCTCTCCAGCCAGGGTGGAAAGGCCGGTAATTCCTTGGAAAGGAAAACGCTGATGGTCAGCATTATACCACCCTTAAAAGACAGCAGCAGCTCTGGCCACGTGAACGAGAGACGGTACCGTCATTCCTTTCACACCCGGAACGCTCACACCCGGAACGTCATTCCTGTGATGCTCGGATATCGTCCCATTCCCTATGGGGGGGCTCACGGCCCACGGTGAATGTAACGTTATAATGCAACATCCACAAAGAATTTCTCATGTTTTCAGGCATGGCAACCCTTAGCCCTCAGATTTCAAAGTGTTTAAGATGTAATTACGGTCTGTGAAACTGATAATCATCAATTAAAGTTACTCTCTGCTTCTGTGCGGTTGTGTAAATAACTGCCCAAGAGTCTTTTCCGTGTCTAAATAAAGATCAGATTAGTTTACCCCCCTCCATCTCCATTTAGTCGAACGGCTCATATTACCGACACACAGACAGATTAATGCCCTCACCATCCCGCGGGTGATAGTAGCCCGGACTTCACCAACACTGCTGTAGTAGGACCGATTTGTACTCATTCACATACTAAACCGGTTTCGCCTCAGCAGCTGGTTTGTAAGCGAGGTCACATTTGTGCTTAAAGAGATAGATCACTTTAAAATGAAAATTTGGTCACCCTTCAAAACTTGCATGTTTGTTTTGTTGGTTGGAATACAAGAATGTGTTTAGCAGAATGTTTATGTTGCTCTTTTGGTTCAACAAATGCTAAGAGGAACTGACATAAAAAAAATGACAAAATTTAAGTACACCAGCAGTATTTTATACAACTCATGTCTACAATCTTTAAAATCACACAAAGCAATTGATTTGGAAAACAGCACAGCATTAATGCAATCCGTAATTTTTGCCTCTCTACCGCCATCTCTGTTTGAAACATTAAATTGCAGGTTACTTTACAAACTTTTTATGTTGAAGTCAAGTGAAGCCAAACTGACGTTTTCTGGGAAATCAGACCAGACAGCTGAAATTATAACTCATTATTATGAATCTTACCGTTTTTGTTCATTTTTAATCCATAAAAGTTACATATTGCAGCTTTAAGTTACAACAAACAACATCATGTTTACAACCCATTTGCTTGTGTAATATGCTGTATTTCGAAAGACTATGGCCAGACCAAAGACTCTTGCGACGCTGGGGGACAAATGTCACAAGGTCCCCCATCAGCTCAGCCATAAAAACATAAAATAATCTTTAAACAAACAATCCTGTCCATACATTATATTCCAAAGCTATTATCACACACCAAATCAGACAAAAAAATAATGATTTAAAAATAATTTTACAAATTTTTGTCATTTTTATAATTTTTTTATCGGAAACTCAACCTGACCTACTGCTATTGGCCCATGAGGGTCAGAACGGCAGGGGTATTAAATCCCAAAAAATTAAGGTAGTCATAAAGACTTAGCAGCTAGGCTACAATTCCTAACCATCAGTGACTATAACTAATTGCATTTTAACCAGGGGTGACCCAAGCTGCTGTCAGGGTGATGGGCGATAATAGCTTTGGATGATTGGCTGTTGATAGATTTTCCTTCCAATTATCAGCCCTTGAAACATTATTAGCATTTACGTCTAAATTTAGGACAGTCTGACGTGAACTCAGTGGACCGTAAAGGATTGTTTGTAACAACGTCTAATTGCTAAACAGAAGGTGAAGAAATGCTTTTGTCTGATAGAAACCAGATTAAAGAACATCTGCCACGTGGGCTCAGCAGGTTCATGGTGCGAGACTCAGTGCTAAGAGGCTGCTGACTTAGACACCCTAAGCCGTGCAGATCAAGGGTTCCTCCACAGAAACGGGATACGCCCGCCAGGCGCCGCGCCAGTTCTTGGGGTTTGATGGCCACCGTTTTTTTTAGCAGGGTGTCAGTTGATTTGATGACCATGTTTTCGCTGATAGGTGACCAAGACATGAAGCAAGCGGCTGAAACCTGAGACTGGAGATCCGGAAGGTTGGATGGTATCTTCTGCGTGATGTTCTCCCACCTCTTTCCGGGCTGCAATTACACTTCTCGATTAAGTCTTGACTTTTTTTAGTCTGCGACACCGTCTGCAAGAAAATAGCCGCGGCTGGATCTTTAGGAGGAAAGCGTCCCGTTAAACATGAAATCACCATGACTGGGATCCTCAAAAGCATGTCTTGATGAAAACATTTTGCTCCTACAGTTTTTGTAAAATCTCATCCCTAGCTACTCATATTTTTTTATATAGCAAAACATTGACAATGATGATCAAACAATTGTAAACCAACAGACCTTTTTTTTTTGAAGTAATAGCGTAGCACGCTATAATGCAATAACATTACAGCAACAGTTGCAAACTTTACAGCAGTTGCAAACTTTACAGCAGTTGCAAACTTTACAGCAATGGTTGCAAACTTTACAGCAGTTGCAAACACACAGGATATCATTGGGATATTATTCTGAGTGACATTATACCTTTTGTATTGTAGGTGGCCAAAAACATTCTCGAAATAAATTTCAAACGTATAAATAAAAACCTATAAAGTCGATTTCTGTTTTTAGCTGCATGAGGTGGACTGATATACGCAATGCATATGAACATTGTGTGCACTTAAATGTCTCAATCGTCCTGGTAATGCTGGACTGAGACACACAGATGTCTAACCCTGGATCCAGCTGAAACTGTATCTAGCCCCAAGAGTCGCTTCTGGACTGCCAGGAACCACAGCCAGTATTAATAGCCCCCTATCTGAATAACAGTGTGGGAAAGTCATACACTGTTACTTGCAATTTGTGCTTATTTTGTGTCTTAATTGATTATATCATTGATAACAGAATGTCAAAATCATCAGCGATCGACTATGAATATGATTAAAGAAGTTCAGATCAACAAACGTTCTTCTAAAGCAAAGACTCAACTCTGGCCCTCAGGTTTGACTCTTGCAGAGTTTAGCTTCAACCCCGTTAAAACTCACCTGCCTGTAACTTTCAAATCAAATCATTGTTAGTTTGTTCAGGTGTGTTGGATCAGTGGATCAGAACTTCTGTTTTAAGGGCTTTAGACAGCATCTTTGTCTCAAGGTGATATTGTCACAAACCCCCGTTTGCAAAACCAAATCAGAACACAAGGTTTATTTGTTCTTTACTTGCACCTGCTTTTGCAAAAATAAGTCAGATTTTAGTCATACACATAGTTTAAATGATCGCAAAATGTATTTCTTAAACATTAAACGGTATTATCTTTAAGAAGTAAAGCAACAAACATTGATGGCCAAATTATTATTTTAAGTCTGGATATTTTCTCACACACCTACAACATAAACACTAAATGCTTTTAGCATTTTCAGTTTGCTTGCATTGCTCTGGCCTTGCATTAGGAACAAATACAATACTAATAGACTCTTTACTAACCAGTTGCTCAGACTTTTTACTAGTCAGTTGTTCAGACTTTGAATAGCTACATTTGGTGCCCTCTAGTGAAATGTTACACAATTATTGGGAACCATCACAAATTTTAATTCTGACCTCTCCTTCTCCTAAACCTTTATAATGGAGACCGTAAAGTTACTTTTAATTTTTTTTAAAGCTATACTGTTTAGATTTTAACCTTTATGAAGGTGATGGAGATAGAGATGCTATTTGTGCAATGTGCATTTGTTTAGTTGTGTAACTGATTTTGCATCTTCACAAAAAGAAAATAAAGCAAGAAAGGTTACAAAGAAATCCAACAGAGTTTATTTCTTCTCCAATGTTGTCTAGGAAAGCAGGAAAGGGTTAACCAGACACGTACATCCAGTGTAAATACAAACGGTTGGTGAATAAACATTCTGTCACAATTAGCACATCAGACTGTCTTGAAGAATCTGATTCATTTCAGTTGTTGAAGAATTCGTAGCGGTTGCCCCTCTGTACCAAAAAAATATAGAACGAAATGTCAAACAAATCAACTTACGACAGGAAAATACTGCACCACCCCTTCATGCCAGTGACTTCCAGAAACGATTAATAAAACTGGACAAACACCAAAAAATAATGCAATTTATATGCATAACAAAAGCACAAAATGTCGCAAAATGTGTTCAGTTTTCAACAAGGCATTTAAAATCCAGAATTTTCCAGCACCTCCAACATTCATTACTGACAAAAAGGCCAATTTTCATTTCCCTGTTATTCGGGGATCAAACTAGCCTAAAAAAATGGATCAACTTCTGTAAACAAAACAGCTGTGCTGGGCAGGATGGGGCACAAACAACAAAAACGTTTGGCAAATGACAATCACTGTTATATTTTTCTTTCACTGCCTTAATAAATTAATAGAATAAAATTTTAGAATGTGAATCATCGACCAAAGTGCACAAAACAAACATTCCATCGCAGATAAATCTATTAATCCAGCATTAATCCTAACTATAGTCTTTCACTTTAAACCTGGTGTTACATTTAGAAATTCATTAACTTCATTAAGCATCAATGGAGTTCTGCCTCTCCAGCAAACACATACTGACTCAAAACACGTTTCAAAACAAACATTCAAAGTGAGAAATGGTTCAAAAGACAGACAAAGGCAACATAAGGCAGATGTGTCATAAAAAGGCTTTGGAACAGACAGAATATTTGAAACGGCACGATTTCAAATCCATTAAAATGATCGGATCAAAGGAAGTTTGAGAAAAGGTGTTGGGGGCGTTCAAGCCCAAAACGTATGACATACCCACTTAAAAAGCTGCTCTCTCCCTCCCTTAAGTAAGAAAAGACCTGCTTTAATCCTAAAGGAGCGAATGAGGTCTGCATAGCAACAAGTTATTAAAAATTAAAGAATAAGAGGCAAAAAAAAGTGTTTAATTTGGAGTTGCGTACTAAATGCACATTTAGAATTAATTATATATTACACTCGCACCGAATTCAACTAAATGTGTCTGTGATTCGTTTCTGTAAAGTTATCTGATGTTATTATACGGTACGTGATGTGGAATTTAAGACATTTTACTAATTGGTGTCGATAAACATTCGACTGACGCTTTAAGCGTTATAATGCTGAGAGGAACACGATGACGACATAAACGAGGAATGAAATTCAATATTAACATGCCCGGCTAATCCCTGCTTAGTTCAAACAGTCTTCCACACTTTTGTGCACATTCAGATTCTGGGTAAGACCTGTGACATTATTTGTGCTTGATTTGAATTAAAGAGACAGTTCACTCAAAAATAAACATCCCGTCATCATTCACTCTCTTTGTGGTTCAAACCTGTACTACTTATTTTCTTCCATGGAGCGCTAAACGAATGCCCAGGTTGTTCTTTTCCATTTAACAAAAGTGGATGGAAACCCTCTACCCCGTATTTTTTCCCGAAAGTCAGTGAAACGGGTTTGGAACCACACAAGGGTGAGAAATTGGGGGCATGTCATTTTGGGTGTACTGTCTCTTTAAATAAAAAGTTGCTTTTAAGTCATTACACAAGTATGGCAAATACTGACAGCAGACATACGTAATCAAATAATACTCAGCACAGTTCATAATGGTGTGCATCTATTTTAACATTGTAGATTTAAAGTCCATAATAATAATATATGTATCGGGACCGTGCTGAGTGTTACAGATTACCAACAGTACCTGTGCGATACGAAGAATAAAACGTTGAGGTTAAGTCCGTCTTTTTCCAACAATCTCATCTAAAAGCTCTCGACACCCATTAAGTTCAGCGTTTCTTTGTGCAAGGCCAGCGGTGATGCAATTAAGCGAAAAAAACAACACCGGTAAGCTCAGAGACGGCTGGTTATGTGGTCTGACTAAACACGGCCCGTCCAAATCCCCCCATCGCTTATTCAATCCGATCAAAGGAGAACCAGCTCCGTTTGGAAAGTGGCATTTTTGCCGTTACGTAGACCACAGGACAGACAAGAGGCACAACCACCAACCTTATAAAATAAGACCCTTTCAGACAAACACTTGTGTAAGATTATAGCATGTCTATGAGAGAAGAATATACAAAGCCCTCCTATACTCATGATTATTCTAAAAGACAACGTGAAAAAGAGTTTAAGAGTTTCTCCTGCTTGAGCTCAAATTGTGGTTTGCATCCTGGAGATGTCCTGGAGATAGGGTGGACAACTTCAGGGAGCCATCTTTAGTCACCACGCTGGGTTTAGATAGTGCTACATTGCGGTTAGGGTTGGACTAAGTTATGTCGTATGATGGTTTATACGTCTGATCGTGTCCTATGTCTCTGGGTTTGTGACTGTGCTAGCTGCTGTAGATCCCATGATCTTAAGGTACTGGGTGTGGATAGCTTCAAAGGCCTCGTCTCGATGAATCATGGCACCAAACACCAGAGGCTGCGAAGCAGAAAACAGATTCAAATGAGAAGTTAAAACAGATTTTTGTTTCCACACTCACGCTTTTGATGCAGATCTAAACCACTTCGGTTCAGATGGTTAGTGTGAACGGTAGGTGATGGTACCTTTATAGTGGATGGTGTAGTTATAGAGATTCCCATTCCGGATCCAGGCAATACTGACAACACCTTGTACTGTTAACAATGAAGCTTCCTGTTAGAAACCAGCAAGTCCATAACAAAGAAAACACAGTAAACAAAGAATTTTTTCCAGACCTTCTGAATATCTGCGATGTCGAGAAGTTTGATGACTTTGTTCTTCTTGGAGGACGCAGCTCTAGAACTGGAGCTCTCGAAACACAGATAACTGCAAAACCACAAGAGGCAAATAAATTTAATTATATAACAATAATTGTTTCTTTAATAATTGCAAATAAGACTTCCTGCTTCCCATATAAGGGCAGACAACTGTAAACTACAAAATACAGCACCTTTACGAACAAACAACAGCAAAAATTACTATTTTATTGCATTACTTTTCCGTCACGTAGAGAACACCGTTGCGGATGTAGTCGGTCGGCATTTTTCTGTCCCGGTTGATCAGGCAGCACCTCCATCCGTTCTCGCACACTGTCATCAAAACAAATTTACTTTCGCTTTTTTACAGCTTTGCAAATAAATAACTTTGTATAAACGCTAACGCAGTTTCCCCTCCCACCTGGCAGGGGGCGCTCATTCTCAGACAGGTTGAAGACTTCGTGAAAGGGGCCTCTTTTAGTGTTGTAGGCCCTTCCGCTCTCCTCTTCTCGACCGATTCCGCACGGCATTCCAGCCGCCTGACTTCCACGCGCTACCGTGGGCTGGATCTGCTGTGAGGAATAAGTAAACTATTGGCTCAACAGGGTTGAAAAGTAAAGTCCCAGAACCGTGAGGCTCCTGTGTGCCTGTCTAGGATCAGTAATCTATCCTTTAAGTCCTCACCATACAAAGAATACAACTGATCCAAGGTCAGCACTTGGGGGCCAACATATGCTAGTAAATCGTTATTAAACCAGTGTATGCCAAGCAGCAGCGGTAACCTAGTTAAAGACAAAAGTCAGGGGATCCCAAGATCAGCTGGTGCCAGATTAAGTTCTTTGGTTTGGAAGCCAAACAGTAGCAAGGGATGCCTGGAGATGCCAAGGACATGTGCAAAGCTCAAAGCCAGTGTCAGACAGCCACCTATAGTTACAATCACTGATGCACTACCAAAACATCTATTTATTATTTATGTTATATGGTTGGGACAGACCTGGATAGATGTTATCACCGAATGTTTATATTTGCAGAAAACTCATTCGTGCGCAGGGAATAAGGCTGGAAGATGCATTAGAATCACGATATTAACCATGTTGCATGACTTCACAACACAGTAAATACCTGATATCTGCAAATAAAACATGTCTTCTCATGTAGAAATTTGTAGCGCGTTAGCCCACCTCTCATAACACAACATAAAAACCAGAATCTTACGGGCACACAACCGACTATTGAAGTAAAAGGAAATGAAACTTCTGATCATCATTTTGCCTCCGTGTTTCCTAAGAGGAAATTATGATCATTTCTAAACTAGCTTTAAAAAGTAAAATCAACAGTGTAGCAACACCAGAAAAGCCAAGCTTGAGTTTCCATCCACCTACATGAGACATTTATGTAAGAATGTGGAAAAAATATCACCACATGCGTTTGGTGTACAGTATCAAGAAATGTCTCCATATTCTATCCATGTCTCCATTTGTCATTTGTTGCCAAAATGTTATAAATATAACTCTGTAACCTTGTACTGTTAGTTTGATTTTCTTTCTTTGATATATTCTTCCTATGATTTACTGCTTTTTTGTTTCCTTAGAATGAAAGCGTCACGAAAATGTAAAATAAGTAACAGCTTGGCTGCTCTGATATTATCGCCATATGTGGCCTACTGTACTACACTAAACATTACTGTACTAACCCCCAACTACAGCAGAAACTCTCAGAAACAAACCCTGCGCACACACACACACACACACACACACACACACACCCTTGTCTGTTGGAAGATGGATCAAAAACATGCTTCTTTTCACATGCAAAATATTTCTCCTACCAAATTGCGATGCTGCATGAAATCAGTTTTTGCTCCAATCACCAACAGACTTTCAGTTTCTTATTGTTAATCCCAACAACACACACAAACACACACACACACACACTCGCAAAACCAACTATTGGTGGCAAACACAGGCATAATTGTCAAATCAAACACCACACCAGAGCCCTACCTTTTCAAACCCAGACAGCTGAGAGAGGAAAAATAACAATAAAACATGACAGACCATCACACAAACCCAAAACCTGCCATTTATTAACCAGAAACTGGAAGCCATCATCTGATTGGTTCCTCCTTAAACAGGAACAAAGAAACTTGGAACACATTTAAAACTAGAACAAGGACAACGGTCACACTTTCACTCACCCGTCTGCTCAGAGTGGCGTTGTTGCGTTCTTTAAGCTGCGGGTCTGTGGGTAAACTGGTCCACACGATGTAGGGCGTGTCGTATTTGTCTCTTAGTTTGGGGCAGCTTTTAAAGATGAAGTCGATGATGAAGAATTTTATTCCAGCATAGACCCCTGAAAAGAATCGCAAAGCAGATTAAAGTTTGAACACACGCTTGAAGACTTTAAGAACAATTTTGGGCCCAATTTGCACCCTTAAATTTGTCATAACCAAACTCAGACAGGATTCCCCCAGTAGCCAATGAAAGCAAGCAAGCGTTACCAACTAAATGTTGCATGTTTTATTGCCAACACAACAGCCACAAACATTTTACAAAAGCGGAGTATTGAGAAAGACAACAGACTTGTACAGCTATGGCAACAGTACGAGTGCCTTTATAAATGATATAGTTGTCAGTTTTTCTTCTGAAGTCACGTTTAATCACGTGAGATTTTGTCAGATCTCTTGCCACTAAAACTGTGACTACAATCTGCAGGTGTGTGGTCTTATGGTTCGGCCGAATCATCTATAGTGTGTGTTCAGAGGATTATAATAGTTACAAAACGGTTGAAACTCCTTCTGACAAGTTTCCAAGGTTTTAAAATCAGTTACGATCTGAGGTCAAGTTCGATTCACAGAACGTAAACTGCGTTTTAGGGTTCAAATGGAACCTACAAAAAAACACATTGAACCACATTAAATGACTCACCAATCAAGAAACCCAGAAGTTTGTATGGCAGGAAACAGGAAGTGATGAAGGCCACCCACAAACCAACATACAATTTCTGAGTGATTTCAGGCTGTACCCACATGAAAAGGCTGAAACACACACACGGTTCGTATTTTTGAATGTTTTTAAACCGAATATCATCAAACAAGCAGATCCTTCTTGAACTTGAAGCTCAATGAGTGTTATATAACTTTCTTTTTATAAACACATGAAAGGTGCATTTCAAAAGCACTAACATAGTCGTGTCGTAACCTGGCAACCGTAAAAACTAAAATGCTCTTATTATCAATAAAAAAAAAGTATAATTTTTATATACTCGTATACATATAGGGGTATATAGGTATATATAGGTATATATTTGTATACATATAGGGGACTATATAGACACTATAGAAACACTATATATGGCATAATCAATACTGGTTCACACATATATCCAATGCCACCTGTTCTATAGTCAGATACACTCACTTTTTGATCTTCTCCAACACGTCAGCCATCTTTCCAAACAGATTCTGTGAAGACACACATGGCTTGTGAGCTTTCTGTCGATGTTACGCTTTTATCACAGTTACACGAGAGTTCGGTCACCTGTGCTTTCTGCGCAACATCCAAAACTAGCTGGAACTTCTCCGAGACGGTGAGATCTTCCTTTGGTGGCTCCTAATAAAAAGAAACGTGACATTAAGCATCTGAAGAACTTTGAGCACATTTTGAATGCATAAATGTTGAATTGGTTTTTATGCTGTTGCGGTTATACGAAACAATGTTTTTATTTACCACTGGTTCCGAGACCTCAGGCACTATACTCCACTGTATCCTCCAACCCCTGAAAATACAACAGCCAAGAGTTTAGTACGTATAATTTAGACCTAGTACACACTATCAAGTGAAGAACATTTAGTATGGTTCCTAACCACCGAGTCCCTCACGAA
>JAZGTK010001494.1:1451-39369 GCA_036877625.1 Ambastaia sidthimunki | reverse complement strand
ATTGTTGCCTCTTGTGTGATAAATTGCTGTGATTTCGCTTGGATAAAAGTATCTAAATGGCTAAATGTAAAAGTTTAAAACAAGTTGGTCCTTATCAGTAGAGTATAACACTTCTGCTTAAACACCAGTTTTCTCTAAAGGTTTCCAAATCTCTTACAAACCCATGAGGAGGGGAGGGGACGTTGGAGGAGAGGAGAGAGGAAGAGAGGAAAGGCGGTATAGCCTTGGGCAGCTCCGAGTAAACTTACAGTAGTTATGAATCACTTGGCAATGACAGGTTAGCTTGAGGTTTTCGGCTGACAAGTGGGAGGTAATGAGTTCTGACTGTGTAAATAAAGCACCAGATGAATGTAGATATTTTACCATTAGAAACACTCCACTCACCTTCATTAGTATTCCCCTTTATCAGCTTCAGGTTCTGTATAATGAGTAGGTGTATTTAATTTGGTGTTAGCCCGTGTGCAGACAGTGTGTGTGTGTGTGTGTGTGTGTGTGTGTGTGTGCACGCCCCAGGCCTCTGCAGATCACTTGAGCGTACACATCCCTACCATAACGACAAGAGGAAGGAGACACTGACCATCTGTTTAACCACAACAGATCCTCTCCCATTTGCTCCTGCTGCTAGCAGCCCTGTCTTCTGCTTTCAGGTGGATGTGTGTTTGTTATTATACGTATGGGTCAGATTCACTAGCAGATATTAAATATGGCTTCATTTTCAAAACTGATTTGCATATTACTAAATAATTTAGTAAATAATCACACACATTGAATTGGTGTACAGATGACATCAGTCATAGCTGATGAAATGCCCTCTATGCTTTTTGTAGAATAATCAGTAATATCTTTAGCTTTAATATCTGTTTTCTTTACTGCAGTGCAATGAAAAACTGTAGCTTTAAGACCAAGCAGAGACTTCTGCCAACCATTGCATTGCATTGACAGTCTATCGAACGACAGGACACTCTGTAAGCAGCAATGCTAATATGGCCAGCACCCACTTACCTGATTTTCAGCTAATCAGTTAGGACCAACGTGATAGGTACATCACCTAATTAATATTCATGAGCCTGGCTGATTTAAAGAGCTTTATAAAATGCACCCTCTTCCACACACACACACACACATATTTCAGACCATTTCTACTCCCATAATAGTACAGCATAGCATATTTTAGCTGCCTCTTAACTTCAGTAGCAATTTGGTAATAATAGTCATTAGTATTTGATTTTCGGTTCTGTCTGGTCTCCAGTGACACCAAGTACTTTAGCGTTTCCTTTACCTCAGAACTGTGGTCAGTGCCCTCACCCCAAACACACACCATCTATCTCTGCACACCTCACTTTATTTAATATTGCCTCCACTCGTCTCACCTTGAGCTTTCTCCCCTCAGCTGCAAACTGTTTGCCCGAGATAACACAATCTTACAGGAGCAAAAAAATAGAGAGCGAGAGAGAGAGAGAGAACATGAGACATTATTTAGCAAGGTTTCCTGCTTCACACATAATCAAAAATCATTAGGTACATTAGTCTTTCTTCAGCAGGGCATGATACATCTTCCTGTAAAGGTGAATCATTTTGACACTCCATTCTGCTCTCTCTTTTTCTCTCTCTTTTACTTCTTCACTTTTTCTTCTTTTCTATCTCGAGGGCAACTGACTGCTTGCATATGCGTGGTGATATGTCAGTCAGCTGTTGGTGGGCAGGTATAATCTATTCTGTGGATAAAGAAAGAGCGATAGTGAGAGGTGTAGTGAGGAGCGCAGGGTGTCTTCATGCTGTTTACCGTTGGTGTTTCTCTCCGTCCGGGCTTTGAGTTATCTACACTGTCTCAAGGTCAGCGTGTTCTTCAAAGGGGGATTTACTGGGGGAGATCCACTTCCTGTGTGTACGTGCCTGATCCAGGTACAAGCCGCCTCTATGTCCCTTCACAGAAACGAGATTTGTCACTTGATTCACAACTCATGTCGTCCATAACGCTGAGGGCTGGTGGTTTTTGAAGCAGGAGGTGTGAAATGAAAATTGAAATGACAATTTTTATTTCAAATTTCATTCCGTTCTATTTTTTTTTGTGGGGAAATAGAGAACAAAATATTCAGTTGTTTTTGAGAAGAAAGCGCTTGCAGTGTTTTGCAATTAAAGAAAAAAAACCTTTTTTTCATAAAACAATTTATTAAAAGAAGCTAAAAGGAGACTGCAGTGAATCCTAGCAACTAAATAATGAGAGACCTGTGGACTAAATAGGTGCGTGTCTGCAGCTGCTATTAGGCACATATTATAATGCTGCAGGTACAATAAATAGTACGTAAATTCAGTCTAATGGGTTTGTTTTTCATCTCACCCGTGTATGACGCATTGCCAGCTGTGTCTGTCAGACTAATTTGAAGTCTAATAACAATAATCATCAGCTATTGATTTAGCCACAAGCTAAAATATAATGAATTATGTTAATAATATAAACCGACAAGGTCTGGTATCTAATAAAATTCTTGTTCTGGTGTAGGAACAAAGTATTTTTAATTAATGTCATTTATAATTTAATAATTTATTTATAATAATATTATTTCATGGGGGGGGGCATTAATGTCTCAAACTGGGACAGATTTCTTCTTTTAACATGAGACCTGCTGGTGATGACAGTCTGTTTGTACTAACCCTTGCCTCCACTGTGTGTAACCCGCAGTCTCTCTGACCTTTCCATTCTTTAATCAGAAGACATGCAGAAAGCAGGGCACTGAGACATCTCCCTCTGCTCAAACCCTTGGCTTTAATCTCTCAGCATTAGGCAGGGTTGAAGGCTAAATGTGGTCATAATCACTGGTCTGTCTATTTCTTTCTCCCAGATATCTGCCAAAGGGTCTGAAGAAGAAAGAGAAAAACAGAGAGGAAGCAGAAGAGAGTTAAAGAAGGACTAATTCTTGGGCTTAGCTGTTGATTTGTACAAACTGTTCCTCAGTGTAGATAATCCAAAAATTCCTCTTGAAAGAGGTTCTTAAATGAACAAAGTGAATGAGTCACATATGTAAAACAGGTATATCCAACATACATAAACATGGATTATAGTATATAATTTATGCTGAAACAGAGCAGTGTCTATTCACATTTAGATTTGGAGTTGAGTTAGTTGTGCTGGAATGGGCGGCAGCTGCTGCTTGCAAGCTTACAATCGGATATCAGGCCAAACCAGGTACTAAAGCCCTTATTTACAGCCTGATCGTCTTAGGCACCGGTACACACCCATCTCACAAATGGAGCTTAGCAAGAGATTAAAGCATATAAGATCCTCTTTTCGATATTTAGCCAGTCTAATCGTTGCATTAAAACAGAGGGAGAGAGAGGTAGCGCCATCAGTCTATGCTGCAGCCCAGGTCAGGTTTCATCACTCTAAACTGGGGTTCGAGGGGGTGTCCCACGGGTTGTGGGGTCTGTGTATGTATGTATGTGTATATATATATATATATATATATATATTATTTCGTGAATTCTTGTGTGGTGGCTTCAATGCTGGATCCTAACGCCTGTTTTTTGGAACGAATGGACAACCGCTATTCCCTATAAGCTCTGGAATGGGGGTCCTAAGGGGCTTAATTAAGGCTGTCTTTAATGTAGTAACTCAGGAGATTAAAAAAGACTGAGAGCTTATGGCTATTATCCCTGCTTCAGAAGACACTTCGGAAACATTCTTTAATTAAGAGAGCTCCGCATTCCTCCCCTCATCCATATTTCTCTGCCATCCCTCTCTCTTTCCGTCCGCGTCCGCTCATAAAGTATGTCCACGCAGCCGTGGGATTGGTGTGACAGATGAACGCATCGCGGCTAAGCTCGCAGTTCTTCGTCCTCGCTCCCCAGCACGCAGCTTCTGTTTCCCCTGAGATACTCATAAACACTCATCAAAAACAAGAAGGCAGAAAAAAGGACAAGAACAGAAAAGAGAGAGATGAGAGAAAAACAGCAAAGCAAAGCACTAAAGGAAATAATCATAGCTCAAAGAAAATTAAACCAACAGACAATTTAAAAACCCCAACAACTTCAAAGTGTGAGACTTCAAAACAGCAAATCTAATTTCCATGAAAAAATCCCAAGCTTTTACTTGTAAGCATTGTTTTTTAGAGGGCAAGGGCAGAGGTTCAAAAATAAAGGGTGCCAGTCTGACTGGATGACCTAAGAAATAAATGAGGAAATGAGATCCGTCCTGGTTTGGATGCGGATATAGAACAAGTGGTGCTTAACTTGTTTTGCTTCAGGACCCAGGGTGTGCACTTACGTGTAGTAGTGACCCAACAAAGTACCCAAATTGTTTATTGTACAGAATTGAATTTTGATGGTTTCATGCTTTCGGTAGCCAATAATTCACAGCACAGAGCAAATTGTGGTTGACAAGCGAGTAAACAAACCATATTTATCCTAACTACAAGTGGACCCATACTTAATGTATTCTGGGTCCTGTGTTTTGTCCACAGATTTTGAGAGTAAGGGCATTTCTTGCAACCTGTCCTTGTTGTCACCTGCAAATTTCTATATATTTGTCCTCTGTTTGTCTCCTTTACTCTCTTTCTTTCTCCCTTTCTGTCTGTCTCTCTTCTCTCTTTCCATCTTTATTACTTTTACTCTCTCTGGCTTTATGTTCATTGATCAGCATGTCTTCAATGACTGAAGGCTAATTAATGTAGCCCCTGTTTGTCATACGCCAGAAGTCAATATGTGAAATACTCATCATGCCTTTATTCGCCGCATATAAATGAGAGCGCGAGAGGGAGATGACAGGAAGAAAGAACAAGAACATCTTTCCTTGAAAGAGACAACATATCATGCACTCGAAGGGTCAGTGTATTTGTATGAGTGACAGATCGACCTTTTTTGCCTTTCAGGAGCTAATAGCAAGTGTAAGGGACAAAAGTTTGATGTATTGAGCAGGGAAGGAAACGTTTTGAAAAGTTCCAGCCCTAAGAGGTTGTCATATTTGAAATTCAGTCCTCTAGCCATAAATATTGGACAGTTTCCCCTTTTGTTGAGCTATATTCATAGTTGGCCCCTGACCAAACATCCAAATCGCAATGACAGCTAGTGTCCTTGTGTTTATTATTTGTCTCACGGTAGGCTCAGGATTTCAATATATCCAGAACCACTGGTATGACGTCGCCCCATGAATACTTCCTCCACCAAAAAATGTGTTCCTTTTATTCTCCCATCCATTGTTCTTGTGTTTATAAATATGTTTGTCTGAAGCTTGTCGTCTCTGTTGGGGAAAGGCAGTCCATTATTCAAACGACTCTTTCAAGCCCCACAAAACTGCTGGAGTCAGAGTTATTCACGCCCGGCTTTTGTCCCCCCTCACACTTTTCTCACAAACAGCCATTGACTTTCACCAATGTCTCGTGCTGTGTGAAAAGAACAGGGTCTGGGGGTGAAAGAGATGTAGATTTTGATGTTGATAAGTCGTGTGTGTTAGGAAAGGTGGGCGCACACACACACACGCATACACACCCTGAGGTCTCTTTTGGTTTATCTGGTAAGAGGCACCTTTGGAGCACTCTGAAGGCTCAATGAAATGCCGCTGTGTGTGACATTTATCTGCTTTCTCAGTGAAGCACATTGCTTTTTATGCCTGTTAACTCTGGGCCCTCTGTTCTTTACACTGACTCCCAGTGTGTGTGTGTGTGTGTGTGTGTGTGTGAGAGAGAGAGAGAGAGAATGCTCCTGAAAGACTATATGTAAATGTGGAGGGTATTCTCTGTTGGCCTATGAGGGAAAGTTGCCCATTTCACTCTTAAATGAAGATTCCCATGTCATTTGGCAAATTCCATTTCATTCTGATGAGGAATAGGGCAAATGTTATGCATGTGACAAGATAAATAGGGTGAATCAGTCCTCTCTCATTTTGTCTCCTCTGATCTTTTGTTTTTGATTCTCTTCTCATCTTTGTCCTCTTGTCTCGTCTGCTGTTGTCTCATCTGTCTCATGTTGTCTCAGATATTTAGATATTTTCTTTTCTCTTACTTTCTTATCCTGTCTCCCTTGCACCTCCATTTCCAATCCTCTGCTTGACCTCCTCTGATCCTCATTTCTCGCTGCCCTCCTCCTCTTCTTTCCGTTCCTCTTCTTTCCTGCTCCCAGTGCCCCCCTCTCCACTGCGTTTGTAAATCCCATAAATTTGCTGTGGCCTGTGAACGGGAAAAAGACTTTGGGAAGTCAAGCGTTGGTCTCGGTGGGCTGGGTTGGCTGGGATGGGCTTCCCATGATGCTTTGGGCTTCCCATGCTTTTTGTGTTACATGTTTGTCAAATATAAAGCAAACGCTCACATTTAGTTTTTGCTGTTCTGATGGTTTGCCAGTGATCTTTTTAATTTTCTGGTTTGACAATAAATTTTGTGGGATATTCATAGACAGTATGTGACATGAATGAAGATGAATAATAGCAGGATGAATGATCACAGAACTATGCAGTTAATATGTATTATAGAACCTTTTTAAGTGGCATTCTGTCAGTGCTCTGACTTCAGTCAATGGGTTTCAGTCAGATAGGGTTTCCCATTGGGGTGTGTTCACACAACCTCTAGAGGTTGATGATGGAACTGCAGGCTCAATTATAATTTAAATGATCTGAATTTATTGTATTATGTGAAAAGAAAAAGACAATGCAAATGATATTAGCATAGTATATGAAATTGGTTGCCAGGAACAACGATCGTATGATGTTTTTGAATTGTTAGAACATTATTTTAAATCTCATGTGTTTCATTAAATTAGGTCACAGGGCTCAGCACGAAAAACAGTCGCTAACCCCCCGCTGTAAGCCCTGATGGTACAAGTAAAAGATTTGCAGGGACTTTCTGTACAGTGTCATAACGTTAAAGCAGTAGACTGATTCTGGAACAGCTTTGTGACTGTCTGTATTTTTCTGACCAACGTCTTTTGGTCCGAAATGACGAAAGAGGTGCAGTGAGCCCACTGCTTCTGACTTCACTAAATGCAGAGCAGGGCTAAATCAGAGACACGATTATGACTCTCCCTCTCGTGTCCTACATCCCTCCCCGCTCTCCTAAGGGAAGGAACAGCAGCATATGCAGTCTCCCAACTAAAAGTGATTTTTTTTTACTTCTCATCAGATTCCAATTTAGAGAGATTACTGGGTGAGGCCATCATTAATGGAACCCAAATAAGCCTTTGAGAGCAGATTCAGAACAGGCCTATCTCAGCACAAATGTAGCATTAGTAGCGCCTGGGATGCACTCTCTCTCACGCACACACCCATAAACACACTCTTACCAAAACACATCAGCAGACTTTAATCCAGGATCGTCAGAGAGAGTGAATGTGTGTCAGTCCCAGCTTTGAACATGACACACACACTCATACACACACACACACACACAATCTGGAATGAAACTCCATTTGTGACGTATTTATGTAGGAGTGCGTTTCTAATCCTTCTATTCCCCATCTGCATCTTAGGCCTTACAGAACCTGAGGGAAACGGAGAGAGAGACGTAACAAGAGATGAGCTGATTAGTGCAGAAAAACAGGGAAAGAAAACAGACGAATGGAAGAGCAGAGCAGTAAAGAGGCACATTCTCCATAAAGTGCCAAATGGAAGCTTGAAATGATTTATACCAACATCTACTGCATCTCCACTCGCAAACGCTGTGTCTAATTCACTCCTCACTGCTGCAGATAAGCATATGAGGTAGATGTTTGCGTGTACAGGTGATAACAGAAAAATGTGCTCTTTGCCTGTTTTTCTTTGTTTTTCACACTAGAGGATTGTGCTAAATTTCTTGATGACTAAAAGTTTATGATTTTACAGTCTTGCCGTGAAAGCGCTGAACTTTTAAATCAGCATGCTGCTCTTTGTCACACTGAAATCACATTAAAATATCTCATCCCCACTTCTCCTAGAGTAACGATTATTACGGTGCTCGCAAGACAGCCCTGTATTAAAAATTCCTCTTCTGTTTAATTTTTCATCTTCTCCACAGTTTCTGTAATTAATTCAGCTGGAAACCCTTAATGCACAGACTATTCAAACGTTGTTTTATAGATGATTTAGAAAAGGTGTGCCATATATTTTTGGTTTTTGTAAACTTTGCATTTCAAAGAAAACGTTAATATTAAAGTTTAAAAAGTTTTTATTTTGCATACAGAGTTGTGACTGGTCTACTTTTGTGCATTTCTCTTCTTCTGTAATCCGTTCCTTAGCTCTAAATTCCTTGTTCTGCTGCTGTAGGTTTTGCCAAAGTTGTGCCTCTTTAAGTGAAACCGGGTGGCACAGCCCATGCCAGCATGCACCTCATTCCAGTGTCCTGTGGAATAAATCCAGGTGTGGATTTAACGCCAGTGGACTGTTACTGGTCCCACAGTCCATATCTTATCTTAGTTTTGTGGGACTCTGCACTAATGCAGCAAGCTTTTATGTGACACACTTAATGCATTACCTATTAGTTAGCATCATAAATGACACTGCGTGCTCAGCATGAAGAAACAGTTACGATATTGCAGGATGAGAAGATGGAGTTTGGTAAACAGCAGTAGTTGGAGTTCAATCGCATCAATGATGTGGTTTTAGTGGCTGTTGTGGTTTAGTATGTTTTTTCTTTCAGCAGTGGTGATATGTCAGACAAATGTGTCAAGAGTTTAGTTTTTTTAACAATATGATTTTCAATTCATCTTTCCTTTGTAAGCGCAGAATGATTCACTTTTTCCTCCAGTTTGTTTTGCTCTCATGCTCTCATGTTGAGGTGGTATGTAAGGGCAACAAATCTTGTTTTTTATTGTAGTGTAGATGCTTTAATAATTATGAGTCGCAGGAAATTTAGGTTATTGTTTATTTTTTATATTTGTTATATTGAACCAAAAAAGCTTAAATGACACGATTGTCAGCTTTTATATAATTGTAATATTATAAAATATTACATATTATAATAAAATATATATTTATTAATAGTAACTGAATAGCCACTGTAGGAAATAAATGGGGTGTAGCAAACACAGTAATGTCAGAAATTAGTGTCAGGAAAATATAAATTAGAGAGATTCACTCATTAGGATAATAAATCATCTATTAAAATAATAAATTCATCATAAAGTTCATCATTTGTGATATTGACCTGCTAGTGTTGTACTGTCTCTCAGGCTACAATACAATACACAGCTAGTTGCTAAGAGGGGCCGTGTTTCCCTCTTGTTTTTGTCATCTGTCAGAGTGAGGAAGTTTAGAACCAATGTTTTGATATGTTTTATATCTGCCCTTTTTCAAACCATAAGAACATAAGAATTTGTGATGACAAAAATGTCATAATGCAGAAACAATTGCATCTTTTGTCGCACAGGCAGGAATTTCAACTAAAAACGTACAGATGAAAAAATAGAAAAAATACTGCAAGATGTGCGTTTTGCACGGAAGCGAAAGACAAACGAAAGCCATAATCAACTTTTCATGGATTGTTGACTTATGATACACTTTCTTGTAACTCTCAGGGAACATTATTAAGAATTTTACAACTGATCCTGCTGACGTAGGAACATGGTGGCCGCCGGATATCTGCTGCGTCAGGAAGTTGGAAAACTTGTTAACAGTTGTCTGATTGCCCTGCAGGCCTGACAAAAAAGTGCTTAAACCAGAAATATCCTACATGAGGAGGGAAATCTAGTGAGAGAATGAGGACAGAAGTGATGATGGGATGAAGTGGAGACGGGGTGGACAGAAGGTCGGAGAGGAAGCTGTGAGTGAGTTGGCTGGTGGCTGAGTTTGGGCTAGTTTTTTGCGGGAACATAAAACCGTGGCGGTGGCACCTGTCAAGACATGGTGAAAAAAGAGGAGTGAGGATGCAAGGAGGAGCTGAGTACTGCATCTGACATTTAACTTCATGGAAAAGAGCTGCCAGTCTGTCACTACTTGAAGAGGAAGAGAGAGAGAGGGAGAGGGTGTGTGAAGTTGTTAAGTGCTTTTGTGGTGCAGCTCTGTCAGCCTCCCACTCTCCTCTTCTTCTTTGTCTTTTTCATACCCCTCATTTAGCCGTAAACCTCTGTCGATCATACTAAATCACACACACACGCTCTATAGCAGCAGGGCTGTGCGGTGACAATGGCAGAATCCTGGAGAGATTTGGGGAGGGTAACTTCTCGGCAACCGCTTTGCTTTGTTTGAGAAACAGAAAAAAAGATGAGGGGAGCTGTCCAAGTGAGGGATGGACGAGATGACAAAGGCAGAGGAGTGACAGATGAAGCCAATCTATAGCAGGCAGGGTATTTGGCTTGTGTGTGTGTGTGTGTGTGTGTGTTTGGATGTGCTAGACTAGTATAAAAGTACCAATTTTGTCTGTAAGTGTTTACCTACTTGGAAAGGGAAGTCATTGAATTGTATAAAGATGTTTGCTAGGATTTGTTCTCAGGCCTGTTGCTAAAATTAATGAGGACTGTGACTTTTTTATGGGTGGGCCCCTTTTCCCTTGGTCATAATGAGAAGGCTATACGATTAGAGGACTGAGAGTGGGACCCTATATCACAGGGCACAGCACAACATTCCCGTTGTCCCTCCCTGACAACAGCCTTGTTTGTTTCCCCTAAAAAGACACTTTTATACTCTTTCTTTATATACACACACACACACACACACCTACTGTATGTTCCGTGCATCTGCTTCATTAGCTGGCTTGTTCTCAATGTGTGGTCTCTGTTGATCTAATGATGTGAGTGCATTACAATCCTTCTGATTACTGTCCCCACAAATGTGTGTATCAATACTAATGTGTGTGTGTGGTGCACATTTTTCCTAGTTAGATTAGCGGGAGTTCCAAATTAATGTCTTAATGGCCCTTGTACCTATTTGTAGAGCTGATGAGTAAAGACGCTCATCTGATCGGGTCAGACCCGGGTCACTGTTTACCGAGCAACAGCCAATCAAGAGAATGGATCCCCACTAGCCCCGTCCATTTAGGCCAGTTAACGGCTTCAGTGACCACCCACTGACTTGTGTCCACAGATAACAGCCATTTAGCACCAAGCAGCGATCATGCATTAAATGCGAAATCTATGTCCCAGCCATTTCCCTGCTAAAATAAATGCACAAAACCCATTACCGTTTAGTTTAGTTTGTTTATGTGTCTGACAAGGGGGAAAATAGCTGTTATATTGGATGAAATCAGCTTTAAATGGGAGATTTAATTTGGCAAAAAGTCTTTGCCGGTGATATACACCCGCCTCACCCGCAAACCCACGCCGGCACGTATGTGTGTCTACAGCTTAATCTTTGTCATCCTTGATTGCGTGTGGAAACAACATCCTGTCTCCATCATTCTGACAGACTGTGAATCAAGTTTCAGCAAACAGACTTTTCCTCCTCAATTAGGCTAAACACCCATCAATATGGAGGCCTTCATATGATGCCCTGGCCTGTGGATCAGTCTCACAGAGCATATTGTGCTAATATAGAGTCAGCCATCATCCCTTCAACACTGGCAATTCACTAAACGTTTGCACATGATATGTTTAGCTTCAAAACCCACCATTTCAGTTCAACCAGAATTTGGTGCAAAATTTCCATCTGTAATTGGTAGAGAAAGCATTATAGCAGGGAATATATATATATATATGTGTGTGTGTGTGTGTGTGTGCGTGCGTATACATATATATACATATTTGTGTGTGCGTGTGTATATTTTTTCCACATTGAATTCTCCTCTGCAAGCCCCTCCACTATATGGCACAAACCAAATCTGACTCTGAACCAGGCCTCTAAACACAAACCATCCTCAAAGTCAGCTCAAGCCATGTCTGTCAGTCACTGTGTCCCCCGTCTCCCGTCAACGGTTGAGATCTTCTTAGTGTTTGAGGTTAAAAACACAACACAATTTTGCATCCACATGAAAAATGCAGGGCTAGCCTTCATTCTCAGCAGAGCCATGGAGTCAGGGACACAGCACGTTCCAAAGCATAACAGCACAATACCGGCTCTCTCCTGAGTTATAACCATGAAATTAATTCCTGTCCCTGCTTTCTTCTTTTACCAAGCCTGCCACTTCCGTTCTCTGTTGTCCTTTTTGTGTCCTGTCTAAAGAGCGAGAGGTTCAAACGTACCCAAGTGTCTGTAGCTAAGTGCACTTTTGCATACACATTTGATGATAATGTGTTTTAATAAGGAAACCACACTGGCCTGTTTTCTTAACTAACCGAGTGTTAATGGTCATGAAAGATTCATGAGCGACTAGGTGACTGGGTACAACTTTTTCTTTTTCCAAATTATTTCCTTTTTAATGAGATTCTATTTGCGTGCGTGCTTGCGTTGTGTGCGGCTGAATCCTGATGAGTTTGTATTTGCGGTGGTGTACGAGGTGCCACTGTAAATTGGTTGGTTAATGTGTGATCGCCCTGAGGCAGATTGCTGTCTGTTTTTGGAAAGTGTGGCGTGGAATACATCAGCAGTAGCTTCAGGAAATGTGTGTGTGGATGAGGGCGTGTCAGTTTGTGTGTGTTGGTTAAAGTCAGCCACATCCAATCACATTCGATCACTCCAGATTACAGTCTGACAGCCCAGGAGTCGCCATGGGGACCTGGCAAGGGCGTACAATGAGGGACAATCACAAAGAAGAAGCTGAGAGTGAGAAAGAGTAATGAAAAAATCACTTCATTTACTATCAGAGAATTTTAATGTCAGTTTCAAAAAGTACCAATAACAAATTATAAATAAATATTATTAAAATCATTATTGTACAATTGCAGCAGATTATTTAAAAATATTTTTTATTTTGTTTCCACATTTGTAATTTACAATCAGTTTATTTAAAATATTTGCCACCAGTTAAAAACACTTTTGTCGTCACATTGTCAGACATAATATTTACATTTGTTTTACACACTTGAACACAAACACTTCCAACACACACTTTCACACTGACACAACAAATGTCCTGGCCGAGCAATTTTCTTTCAATCCCCACACACCACTTTAGCTCCTCCCCCTTTACACACACTCACACCTCCACATACACCAGTTGCCCCTAATGTTATGGTTTCTAATAAAGTTCCCTGGAGTCAGAGACTGCCTCCACCTGTTTGTCACCAGGCTGCCAGTAACACGATATTTGTAGCCTGACTCACCTGAGTCAATTGTTGACTTCACCCCCTTGCCAAACAAATGGTCTCACTGCTATTTACCTTGAAGCCTTGTGCAATATCCTCTACCTACTGTCTTTTAAAGCACATTACTCGTTTGTCTCTGTCACACAGGCGGCGTTAGTACTGAACACAATCTTGAGGGAAGCTAGAGAGTGTCTAATGAGAAAGGACTCACACAGCTTTTGTGTAGCATAAATACAATGATTTAAACTGTGATATGTTTATGAAAACACATTTTTGACAAGGTCTTGATCAAAATGCATGGCTGTGTGCAAATTCTGCTGCTTTCGTAGTGTGTACTAGGATTAATTGTACATACTTGACCTTTGAAAAAGTATGGGGGTATGCATGTGTGTAGTATAAACACAATCAAATTACATCCATCATGCTGGTTCTTTGACCTACTATGATATAATAACAACAGCCATGTAAATAATTTAACCAGGTATGGTTAAACAAGTGCATTTTGACTCCAAATTTTCAAACTATTCTTGCTATTCAAATATATCGCTTTTTCTGTACTGTGTAGCAAGGAAGCACAGATTAAGGGTCTTATTTCCCCCCTTACGTCTCTTAATTCGTTTTTTTTCCTTGAAGAATCCATCCCCCTTAGTTTGTCTTTGTCTCCATTTATGGTGGTTGAGGCGTTTTTATTGACCATAGTTGTTGTGTAAAGTGGGGACGACTGAATTGCGTAATCCTTCTCTCTAAGTGGCTGGACGGCCTCAGCTGACATCTTAAGTAATTATGCTCTTTGGACTTTTGTATTGAACCACTGAAAGTCACACACACATGCACAAACACACACACGGACACACTCAGGACTAGAGCACCATAGTGAATATCGAATGGTGGAGCAGTGGACTGCTTGTCTTGTGTAAACTCAGTCGTCCCTATGGCTCATTACACTCAATAACTCGAACAAACTCCCCAATCTCACAGATGAATATGAAATATGAGAGTAAACCATCCTAGTCTTGCAAATATCCACACGCAGAGATCGTCACTTTAATACATGACTGAGTCTCGTCTTGGTTAACTGTGCCCACGATCAATCATTCTGTATCACCAGATCCACATTTTCACAAAGGCAGGGGTGCGTATCTGGCAAATGAGTGCAAGTAGTAACCGTGTTTTAAATTGATTTTACCTTCCTCTATGAATCCCGGCTCACACATTTATTAAAGATGTCAACTTTTAACTCAGATCAAATGAATCGTTAGATCAAATGACTTTTTCCCCCATTAAAAAAGGACTTCCTTTAGAGAAGGCTAGAAAGAGATGGAGATACAGAGACGGAAAGATCGAGGTGAGTCATAAGCCATTTTCATTTACCCAGAGGTCTTCTCTTCCCTAACTCTCTGTCTTTTTATTTGATCGACACACTTGTCCGCGGCATAATTTGACTGCTAGGCAACTGGTGAGGACTTTCAAATCCGGATCCCAATGTAATTGCATGGTGTAATGAGAAGGGTGATATTTAATGATATTTAATTCTCCTGTTCCTCCATTTATAACAGTAAGAGGGGATGGTGCTCTATGAAAATATAACTCTTGACATCAGTAAGTAATTTTATTCCAAGGGCCGATATTTCAGAGAAAACTCTTTACCCATCTGTGACATTTAATGACATCACAGTGGCTTTGTGCGCGGATACAAAAATGTATTAGAGACGGAGATAATTTTAATTGGCGGTGAATATGGTAATGCTAGTCTTTTGCCGTTTAATTCCATATGCATTTCTAAAGATATCTGACAAATATTCCCTATCATCTGAGCACACAGCCGCCTGTGTCCATTGCTGTGCATGCGGTAAGCCAAACTAATTTCACTGCCTTGGCCAAGCAAACCTCATTGTTATGCTAACTGCTTGGCCAGTTTAATTTCTAGCTAACTATTTGCCAAACTAATCATATTCAGGCTAACCTTTAACTCATCTGCCCAACCATCTGCCATACTCTCACAAAAAAATATAACATCAGCATCAGGTTGAGTTTTGACAAATGAAACCAGGCTTAGCTTGTGAACTTTATTTCATGTTGGTTCTTTTAATGGACTCAAAACTCCAAGTGTGTTAAGGCTTCATATTGGTGGATGACATCTGCCTCTGGTGTGGTGTGGCCATCTCTGTGGCTTGTGGTTTGGAGAGCCCAGCAGGTGCAGTAATTGAGTCCTGATAGAGTCTGGAGGGGTTTTGAGAAACCTGCTTTAGCGCCCAGCTCTCTCTCCCTCTTTCTCAGTTGTGCTCGCTCGTCCTCTGTGGTCACACTCCATTTGCTGTCATACATCACGCTTTCTCTCTTTCTCGGTTTCCCCTCAAATACAGTCCTGGTCTACTGGAAGCACAGGCGTCACCCCTGCGTCAGTAGAAAACAGCCTGACTATTAAACCCAGGCTGTTCAGCCACACTCAATCTCCCTGCTGACCTAGGGAACATCTTTCTTCATTCTATATTTTCAAACACAGCAGCTTACAGTCCGTCCATCTGCTAGAGCTTAGGTGTATCCTTCCAAGCAATCAGTGTACAAAATTTTGCTAGTGTTGAATCGTGACCAAGTGTGTTCAGGTCTCCTAGCAGTGGGTAAAAATAGTCTGCTAGCTGTAATAGTTTCTTTGTCTTCTACTTTCTTGTTGTGGTTGGTCACGGTGGCACTGGCCTTTTCCCCAGGGCCTCCCAGCAGTCCCTGCCCAGGGCCAGGACTGAAGGCCCCTCTGGGCTCAAGGCTCCTTGACTGACAGATAAATCCCCAATTCAGATTTGCCTGAGTCTTATTTCTCATTCAATGTACAGGGCCCACAGACGATCATTTCCTCTGATTAAGAAATGAATCAGTCAGAGTGTTTAAACAGGCCAGGCACATGACTTTCTTTATGGCTGTCAGTGAACTTTAAACAGGAAGTTGTGACTATGACACACAAATTAGCCACTCGCAGACCATCTTTGAGTGGTTAAAACTGTTTTTTTTTCATCAAGGTGGTAATCTAAAAAACATCTACATTTTTTGATTGCCCCTCAACCTCATAAAAAACTAAGACACTTAGTAACTTCCTGAAAGCCACAGCTGGAGCAGGAAATAGGTCATGCCCCCAGGCCGTAGAGTTAAGGGTCGATCAGAGAGTTGTCAGAGGGTCATGAAATCAATGGCTCTCTGTTTCCACCCTTAAGTGATGTCATATGTCAAACAGACAATGTCTGTCAGTGCTGTATGTCTATCTATAACATGAAACATGATTTTTTTTCACATGTGAACAATGTCAGTTACATTTCCTGGAGATCAAATTACTGTTTTCTGTAATCATTGTGAATAGATTTCACAATTATGTATATCAAGACAGACAGGATATACACATAATGTAGTCATCAACCTGAGGTAAGAGCTTTGAATTGTCACTATTTAAACAAAAAGAAGACCAAGACAGTGAAACTATAGGAAAACAGGAAAGAAGAAATTACAGCGGAAAGAACAATACAAAGGTACCGGTTCTCAAACTTTTGGATTTCCCTTCATATCTTCCCGGATGAAACAATAGATAATGTGGACGCTCAGCTGCTTTAATGTATGATTGCTCTTCATTAAGTTTCCTTTAGCTTAGATCTGAGCCAATCCATTTCCCAATAATGTCCTGCGTTTGTACTTGTATTCTCCATCGATCCTTTTGTTCTTGTGCTGTAATTACTTTCTTTTGGCTGTAGCTGTGCATGATTAGACGATGTTTATGGAGGAGAACACTTTGGGTAACACGCCAGCCGTCTCTGCAGACGATCAATGGCAGCACATGCAAAAATTATCAATCAGTGCCCGCTTGGGTTAGAAAGACAAGTGTGTCTGTGAGTGGACAGAGGGAGAGAGAGATTCTGGGAACTGCACAGATTGGTGGGTGGGGTGATACATGCATAAGTGTGTTTGTGTGGGAGTAGATGTTAACGCTCTTCCAACTCCTGGTGAGCTGCCTACCCAGACAGCATTTTAAGTCACATAGGTATACTTCTTAAATAAAGGCTGTTCCAAAAGGGAAGCAGTAACCTTATGTTGCCTTTTCAGAGACCTTGTTTTGGCCAAATAATGAGGCAGCATTGGATGTTCACAGAGCAGGCAATCCCAGAACGAATTGTAACAAGCTCCAGGGAAAATTTCATTCAGGTTGCCAGGCGAGTCAATTCAAATGCTTAGAAATTTTACCTATTTTACTCAACTTTTGTGTGTTCTGTGTATTGTTATGCTTAGATGATAGCATTGTTACCTTAGCAATATGTAGAGAAACTACTTGAATTGTGGGATAGGTTTCCTATAGTCTTTTTGTGAGAAGCTCCTGCTTATGTAGAGTGTATCATTATAAGGCTCTATTTAGGACACTGCCTATGTAAACAGCAAAGCAGGTCACTGCAGGGGATTGGTGATGCCCTTTTGTTGTGTAAAACTAGAGTGGGGTAGTAAATGTATTTGTGCTGTTGTGTTGTTGACGTGTGTCTTTGTGTACATTTTGTGGGTAAAGGTATTGGTATGCAATCTCACATGCCTCAATGCTCATGTACACAACAAACACACAGACACACACACACACACACACACACACACTTACTTCCATGCAAGTGCTTTGTGTACAGAGCGTCAGCATTGATTCTTCTCTGTGATAACCTGTTCTGTTCTCTTATAGTGATGCCATGTCTGGGAATACAGAGGAGACAGGATCTTTATCCAAACATTCCTCTTGTCATTTCCCTAGTCAGTTCAATCATTCCTGTCTTTGGCACTTTTTACTCTTCCCCCCCACCCAAAAACCCTCCACCGTTCTCCTTATCAGATGCGTGCACGCGAAACAAAACAAAGAGTGTGGCGCTTTCATTTTTGCCTCATTATTTTGTAATTTCACAATCCAATAACTTTGCCTTTCCCAAAAGAGAGATACACGATGCTGTGCTTCACATGCCGGCCACGAAAAACAGAAAGAGACAGAATATCTGAAGAAAGAAGGGAAGAGTGTATCGTGGCTGCAGGTCGGAGTGTTTGCGGAGGAAGAGAAGCATTTTATGATGGCACAAAAGAGCATGAAGGCAGACAGAGCGAGAGAAGCGTCTGTGTCACATTGTGATGTGCATGGCTGTTTTTAGTTTGCAAGTTTTTTGCATGCCAGTGCTATCGCTTTGTGTGTCAGTATCCTTACAGGAATAGTTCACCCCAAAAATCACCCTCATGCTGTTTCAAACCTGTATGACCTTCTTTCATGGCAGCAAAAGGTGAATATAGGATGGCGACACCATGGGCAGCCTTTAGTATGTAATGAGTCAACCAAAGCTTCTAAACTCTAGAATGACAAAACAAGCATCACAAGTTGTCTATATGACTCGTGTGCTACATTCAAGCCTTGTGATTTCATCTATAGCTTTAAATAAGCAGACTGAAATTGAAATCAAATGGTTGAATTGAATGCTTCATATGGATCACTTTTATGATTTAATTTTAGCATGACAGCATTTGCATTGTGTGTAATGTTGTAATGTTTTCCAGCGCCAATCTAAACCTCCAAGAAAACAATCCAATATCGCATGATTTTTTTTCTGTTTGTTTATTTATTTATTTTGTTACTTATTTGTGTGTCTCTGTGTGTATCGATTCATGTTTCCCGTACCTCGGGGTAACCTGGGGGCTGTCTCAGCCCTTCACGAACCACATGTAGATTCCTCATGCAGATTCCACCTGTAGAGGCTTCTGCTGCCATGATACAATGTCTGCTCCACATATCAATAAAACATGACACATCCCTCCCACCTGAAGTGAAAATAAATTTGACTCCCATTTGGTCACATACTGACTGAAACCCGAAGACATCCACACACCCAATTTTTTAGCCGCTCTTCCTAAGTCAGGGTGCTTCCAAGAGTTTCCCATGATTCATCTCTAGTCTCTTTTGTACCATGTGCCTTCCAGACAACGTAATAACCATTAGTCCACTTTTAGTTCCAGTATCACCCTTCACATGTATTTTCTATGCTCTTTTGGAGAAATTGATTTCGTTTCGTGCCCCGAGGCCGATATCTGAATTGGAGAGTCGTGCTAGAAATGAAAATGTAAATTGACTCATTTGGGTGCTTGTGTAAACACAGAGATTGTGCGTGTTTAGTGGCGGAGAAGACTGTTATCATGTGCGTGTTAAAAAAAAAAGGGGAAGTTAATGTGTATTTGTGTTTGTGTAGTTGAACACATGTCCTGTTAGTGTATACATTAGGAAAGTTGCATTTAATTTAAATGGTGTAAGGCACTTCCCCAGGTTGAACTGAACAGACTGCTGCACTGCTGTTTTACCAAGTAGAGTTTATTGAACCATGGCTGCATGCCAGATCTGTGTCTTTCTCTTCATCTTTAACAAGCAAAAATGGGGGGTTAGCTTCTTCATTATCCCCTCTGTTTGAATTAATATTATAATGATAATACTAAAATAACAGTAATAAATATAATAGCATTGGTTCTGTCTACACAAAGCATTGCTTTGTGTTGTCATTTGTATTATTTAATGACAGGCTTTATCTCAAATGCTAACTGCTCTGATAAACCTCACTATCATAGTTTCTAAAAAGATTTACGAACACCCTCGTTCAATTTCCTATTTTGTCTCTTAAATGCAGGATCTGAAAATCTAATTTCTTTCTTGTGCTCTGTAAATATAAGAGATAATTTCTATGAAATGAACTATGTCACAGAGCACTGGGAGTAATTATACCGCTTGTTACTGTAGCTGAAGTGCTTAACACCTTTCTGAGAGAGAGAGAAAGATGGTGCAGGAAATGAGTAGGTGAAAACAAACACACTCGAGTTTGTATTTCTATCATGGAAGGACATTTTGTGCTCTCATTAAGACATTATTTTGTTATCACTATTAGAACATATTCCTTGTGGGCACATTTAGTCTCAGCAGTGTAGGAAAACCTGACACACACACACATACAAACACTTTATACACACACATACAGAAGCATACTTTATGCAAATTTGTAAACACAGCTTTAAACATTTGACCAGTCCATTGCAAGCGTGCGGTCCTGTTGCACATACTTGTTGTGGCAATTACAAACCTCAGTACTCAAGGGGGGGATTGCATTTCCCAATCTGCCATGACAATAGAATCAGACAGTTTACAGTGGAGACTGCTTTAGTGCCCCCTGTGGCAGCACTGTCATTTGTTCTTTACTTCTTATACACTTTGGATTTAAACAACTCGTGTAATTAAGCGTGTATAGATAGAAGCATCTATATTCATGCAGTTGCATAGAGGTTTGGGGGCGTGTGCATACATAGTTAGTCACAATTGCTGCTTTCATAAATTTGAAGAGAGCAAGTGATGGTTTATCTGGGAGAGATTCATGAGGAGATAGTCGGGGGAGGAAAGACCTCCACTCTTAAGAGACAATCTCATCTGGACCAAAAAAAGATGCCTTTGGCAAAGACATTCACAGGCAGATGGGTTTATGCATATGTGTTTCTCTTTTGCATAAAGGAATATGCATGTTTTGGGTCGGTATAAATGACCTACAAAGGTTGTATTGTATAATCCTGTGACCCTGTGTTGTTTGGCAGATGAGTCATAATGACTGTACATCCCCTCATACAAAAGACACACAGAAAAGAACAACAATGACAACATTGTGTTATATTGTAATGGATAAACCCTATTTAATCATTTGTGTGATTAAGAATTACAACATTTTTTTTCTTCAGGAAGAAGCTTGTGAGCATGTACATAATTTGGTATTGTTTGTGTGCATCGACTAATAATACTATTACTTTTCACACAGCGTGTTGCACATGTGTGCGTGCCTTTGAAACTGGACAGGCAGGTCTTAGGTATTGTTTTTTTAAAGCTGTTATAAATTTTTATAAACAGACACCGGAAAGGCGTGTAAAGGAAACATAGGTGAACAAAAGAAGCGCTTTACTTGTGTTAAAGAGGCAAGCCCAGCTGACATTGACAAATGTGAAATCCAGAGTTTTTTCCCCACCCATGACCATCTCTGTTTTATACACACACACACATTCACGTGGTGATAACCTTATTCTGTGTGGAGGTCTTTAGGGTAATATCTGAGCTCAACCTTTCCACATATCTAGGTTACAGTAACTGCCCTGGAGATAACGAGAGCTCCTCTAAGGTTCTTGAAGAGCAAGTGGAGCACTACCAACCTTCTGCTAAACACCTTCATGCTAACCCAGATCTGTCCTCTCCACAACGTGTGTGAGGTTGTGTACATTCTCATGAAATCTTTAGAACATGTCACCTAACATTGTCTATGTTTTAGAACTGTACTGCATATTTGTGGCCTTGTGCTTGCTGGCATTAACCCAAAGGACAAATGCCATTCCACAGAGGTTTCTCTTTCATAACTCAGGTAAGTATTAATTGTATTTGTCTTAGATGTTTCTTATTCAACATTTCTTGAGAGAAATCAAAAGTAAACAAATGAGACAATGATTGACATTGTAAGAGTTTACAAAATTAAGAGTAAAGCATTATGATTTTTATAGATAGAATAGCTCAAATAATGTTGTCTTGATATATGTTTAAATTTAACACATTTGACTATTTAGTGCAGACTTTTAAATATTAAACAAATTGAGCACAGTCTGATACATTGTGGGTAACCTCTGAAACTCTAGTGGTGACACATTTGAGTGCTTTCAAATGTGTTTTCTCTCCATTTAATCCCTTTGCTGTCTAGAGGAAACATTTGATATCACAATGATTTTTATTGGTGATTTTTCCACCAGACTTAACACAAATTGTCAAAATGTCACCCTCAACCATTTCTCCATGCTTATCGCTCCTTTCACCCCTCCATCTGGAACTCTTTCTCAAGCTAGCACGTGAACCTATGACATTGCTGTGTGTAGCAACAGACTTTGCAAATCGTTCCCAACACTATTGCTTTGAAGAGAATGGTGATTTATCCCTCTGTGATTGATTGATTAGGACTGACAGAGCCTTAGAGCGAACGTAAACAGCTTCTTTCCCCCCTCCCACGTACATCCCGTGGATATTGACAACCCTGGGTGGCCATCCATCCATCCGTCCATCAGTCTTGAGGAGCCCCTGGTTTTCACTCTAGTGTCTGTTTAGTGATGGCTAGTTGTTGAGAGATAGACGTAGCCTTTGTTTGAAGGTCTCTATGATGTCGTCTGGGGGTTGAACTACTGAATGTGTTGGTTGTGGTGTAGGTATCAGGCCTGACCCTCGGGAGACTCTGAAGTGGATACGCTAACACGTTGAGCTGTATAAACCTGATCTGTGACATTACTTAGTTTTCCCACTGGGCCCTGTGAGAGAGCTGAAGACGAGGAGTGTCAACATGGGTGGCTTGTGTGTAATTCAGTTCAAGTATTGCAGTACTTGAACTTTAAGGCATGAGTGTGTCTTATTGCTTTTGCTAAATGTAATTGCTTGTGCCTGATTGTAATAATACCTTGTTGGAATCTCAGAAAGAAAATCAACTAAATATTTTTCACGTAAAATAAGTCCTTAGTGAGGTTTTGAGAATGTGTGTCATGGTAAAATATTGTGTGTGTGCGTATGTGTGCCTGCATGTGAGCGTCATAGAAAAAGTTGTGATTGATTACTGGCTCGCAGCATTTAATTGACAGGAAATGGCCACCAATGACCTTTGACCTCATCAACCTTTAAAACCTCCTTCCATTAGTAGCACATAGAGTATGTGTGTAACTGTGCATCTTGTGTCCATGCGTGAGTTAGGAAAGATCTGGACTTCATTCAGTAACACACTACCTACAGCTTGCTCTTTGTTTTTAAAGCCCCACCGGTCATCATTGCATAAATATATAGGCTTCCATATGCTTCCATTTCAACAGGTGATTTGAACACAACCAACCTGTGGTTGTTAGACTGTCAGAATGTGTATTGAATGCAATCATTTCTAATCCCGTTTGAAATCTAATTAGTTAGCAACTGCTTCGGCTTAGTGTCAATTTTTTTTTATATATGGCCTTCAGTTGGGGTGAGTACACAACATATGCTTGGCTGAATGAGCTGTCACTCATACTGCAGCCAATCACTTGAGACTGATTGCATGCTCACCGTAATGCTGTGGGCGGGCCCTGAACCCAATTTCCTTTGATTCCCACTTCTGTTATATTAATTACCTCAAGTCAAGTAAACAAGTTAGGGGGGTTGTTTCAGTGAAACAAGGGTTTCCCCACAATGCTTTGTCTTAATTATCTAATTTTTCCTGATTAGATTGAAACTTGAACCCCATAAATGAATTCATTAGTCAGTAGAATCCCAAGAAACCAAGAAGTTCATAAGGAAAATGACTATTTGTTTCCTGTCAAATGTTTTCCTTTTCAAAAGACTGTGAATCACCCTCTTTGAAGGTTTTCATTGATTAAAATTTCATGTTTTCATTCATTCATTTTTCATAAGAATCATGTCATCCTAATCCCTGCGGGGCGATCAAAGGACGTTTTGAACAACCGACACACATCGCCGCATGAGTGACAAATGTCCGTTCCTAAGAATGTCCTTCCATTGCCCCACAGAGATTGATTCATTGATTCAGAATCGTAGTCATCAACTATTAAAGCACAGATGGAAGCTTAAGAGTGTCAAAATGTTTCTGAGATATACCTCAGTGTTCAGTGATGCAAGGTTGATGGAACTCAAGATGGAATCAGAGGTCAAACTGGGGTTATAATGTCAGCAGAGGACTACAGCCAGTCAGAGCCAAACCATTCTGATTGGCTGAGATGTGCTTGCTTCTCTGAGGTGAGAATGTACCGAGCCGACACCTCTACCGCCCGGGAGAAAAATATCACTCCATAAATCTGCATTCCCTCCATTTTTCACTCGTTTCATTCCTTCTCTACCTCACCCCACCCCCACGGCTTCTAGCTCTCTCCTCGTTGCTGTAGCCATCACTCTGTGGCACCGCCTTCCCTCTCAGCTCTACCAATCAATCCGCCCTCTGCTTTCTCGTGTCCTCTCCTGTTTTAAACTTTTCTTCATTCGCTTTCTCAGTTACTAACCACATATGAATGAGAAGACTGTTTATTTTTAATTAATTGCTGAGCTGGTGCTTTTGCGCTCCTGATTACTAGAGTCACTGGTACAATACGGGCAGTTGTTTAAGGTGGGCCCCCAAGGGGCCCATGTATTGTGTGTCTACAACACATGCTCCTCTACTGGGTAACAGAGGACAGGCGCCGTTGCTTTATTGGGAGAGTGTATGACAGGACGGATCTGTTCCTATCAGAGTGACTTGTGCTTGAGTTTAATTATTCTCTTGTTTCAGTAATGGACTTTTGGAGCATCAGAGCTCAAATGAGATGTGAGAGGCAGGAGACAATTAATTGCATTTTCTCCCTTCCTCCACCCCCCACAGACACACACATATGCATCAGTGGCGTGTGATGGACCTTTGGGTAAAATCCTTCTCTGTGTCAGATTTTCAAATTAAACAAATTCATATTCAATTTGATATTTAGCTTATAAAACACTGTTTTTAGCTTATACTGTAAATAAGCAATTAATACTATAGACTGATATTGTTCTGTGTTTATATTACAATACTGTTTACTACAACCAAATTACATGGAAGTCTCATGTTACAATTTTTCTAAAATGTTTGTGTTTTGTTTTTACAGTGCTTAAAAATACAGTAACAAGCACATTTATGCAGTTTTTATTTGTTCAGATATTATTATAAGCATCAAAAATGTAATGAAAGTCACAGACATGGGTGCAGATTTTATTTAACTGAGCTAAGAGCTAAAACTGGTTCACTCCAGATCATGAACATGACCAAAAGTGGTGTTGTTTAAGGGTTGAGTTATTTGCTTAGTGATGTGACTTAGTGACTGATCTGGGAAACAGCTGTGAACGTGATAGGTGGGCATTTTTGTATTGACAGAGTAATCAGCCAGTCATCTTGCTTGTAGACTCCTGCCATGCCTCTTCAGAGAAAACACACTGATACACACATGCAAATTTAGTAAACGATGAGCATTTACTAATTTCCCTGTAAGTCTTAAAGGGCAGATAAAGGACTGAGTGAACTGGTGAGAAAAAGAACGAGAGAGAGAGAGAGAGAGAGAGAGAGAGCCCTCACTGGTATTCAGTGTAGTCAGGGCTGCACATGACTCTTTCCTCTCATCCATACTAATGTTTCACTGCAGTGTGGAATGTGGCTAGTTTGTGTATATAGTGAGTGTATATAAGCGAGTGTGTGTTCATATATTCCTGTGTCCCTCTATTTGCACTTAGACTGTATTTGGATACAGATGAAAGGGGCAACAACAATTACACACACACACCTGCACCCAATTATTTGGACACACACAGACGCACACAATGGCTTCACGCACAAAACATACATTTTAAATGACAAGCTGTAAAGACAGGACATCTGTAATTTACAGTGAAGAGGACTTTTAAGTAGTTGAACAGGTTTTTTGTAGTTAAGAAAGGGGGTCTTACTGTGGATGTTTGTTTAGAGGGTTTGTCTGCACTTTGAGTGAAGAGCCCCAACACGCACACACACAGCCCACTTCAAAAGGTTGGACAATCGTGGACGGCTTGATTTGCTTCTGAAAGGCCCCTGAAATAGAGTTCAGGGGCCAGGTAAACACCCCCACCCCCCTCCTCTCTCTTTCTGAATTTCCTCGCCTTCCTCCTGCGCTCCTTATTTTCTTTCCTCCATCCTCTCTATCATCGTCATGCTGTCTCTCTCTCTCTCTCTCTCTCTCTCACTTCAGCGTGCTCCTCAAGTGCAAGTCATCTGCATCTCATTAACTATTATGCCAGCAGATAAAAGAGACAGAGAAACAACAGAGAAAGAGAAGCCATGTTGATCTGTTTTCCCGTCTTATTTGTTCTTATTTGATTTATCAAAGCCAATAAATGGACATTTGGATGAGTAAACTTTTGTGGATTTCTGTTACACTGTGTGTGTGTGGCTTTCTGGATTCAGCACTAATGAGGCATTTATCTGACGGGACTGAACTGCATATTTAGAGGGTGATGGATGATATTCTTGGCTTTTTCTTTGAGTGTGTGTTAGGATCCATGCAAATTATGTATGTATGTGTGCGTATTGGCATGTGTGTGCATAGATGTTTTTGTTGTATTTTTAATTCTCTCTCTTTCTCTCTCTCATTCCCCAATGGCCCCCAAAAGCACACAAGCGTCGGTCACATAAGGCCACGTTAGCACATTACATTTAAGAACAACATGCTGAACCAAGTGGCATGGCAAACAATGCTAGTATGCTAGAGTTTTTTCTTAGAACTAACTTTTCTTTTCTTTGGCCTTATGGACCTAATTTTGGTCCTATGGTGATTTATTTTGTTTTTTTAGTGGTTCCACAACCATGAAGTGTCAAAATATGTTGTATCTTCAGTTTAAACAGAAATGCTTAGTTAATTTTTTTTACCTAATGTAATGATATCCATGACAAGAGGTCCATGACATTCATCTTACATTATACAGAGAAATAGTTTTTGTAGGTATATGTGAGCCTGTGGGGTTCCATACTCGACCTCAACAGGAAGCTATCTGTTATCTGTGGTGGTCACAAGCCATCTGATATTCCTCCTGTTTTGTCATTTCACAGCTATATTTAGACCAGCCTATTGATCTGCAGAACCCTAAATCAAACATCCATGTTAAGGCCATATAAACCGATAAGGTCATGTGACTGCACCATGCCAGTTTGCTTTAAGCGCTTGTAATCCATACTAACACACTATAGAAAACCCTATAGTGCATATCTAATACTACCACTGAACTGGGTAGTTGATATATAATATATTTAAAAATAACTGGGAAGTTGATATACTAGTGTGTGACATGCTGTACTCCATCAAAACTTTATTAAAAACACATTTTATTATTTTTTATAGTTATTATGCACGACCCTTTATCACCTTATATTAATTAAGGAACTAAATAAATGTACTTTGAAACTTGTCACACATTTGTCATTTGTGAAACATTTGTCACATTGCAATATGTTGAGTATGAAAATTAGTAAAAGAAGTTAACTTAAAATAATGTGAAGGTTTGGTTATTATTTTATTTATGTACTATTCATTTATTATTTTTTGTGCTCTAAAGGTAAATCACAGCAGCTAAAACAAATTTTAGTCACACATTTATTTAAATATTAATAAATTCTTTAAGTATTAACATAAAATTCCACATGGATCAACTACCCATTTACATATTTGCATTATTCCATCTTTTTTCCTTAGTTTTTCATGTTTTGTTTTGATAAATCTCAGATGGCCTTGTTTCTATCAGTCTATTCCTCAGGAAGCTGGTAACAAGCATTTTGACACATCGTTGCCCGTGTCTCCTACAGACAAAAATTGTTCTTCCGTCAGAGCTGGCTTGTTCCAGTATTCCAGTCTGTTGAAATGTTAATGCTATTCAGATTCCAGTAGACATCGGAAAGGCTTTTAAGGTGTAAAGCACAGACATGCGGGGGACCTCGTCTGCGGAATCAGCTGTTGATAGTCAACAATGTCTGCTTATAATGATAAAGGTCTTGCTCCAGACTACTGCTTGTATGTGCAGGGAGAAGATTGAGGCGGCTTTGTGTCTTAAGAGAGCCCGTCCCAGCAGGAAGCCCGGTTCAATGCGAGCGTTCTGTGGGGGCCTCGCAGCTCCACCAGTGGGCTGTGAACTGCAAACCGCCCCCCATGGTTCTTCTGAAGAACTAAACCTGCCTTTGGCCTGACTTAATGGCAGCCATTTAAAAACAACAAGAACAAACACTAAGAGGCCAGTTGGCAGGGAAAAAATACTGTGCTGACTGTATCCGCGGCAGCCACAGTGTCTTTGATGGTCTGATAGGGTTGGAGGTAATTCTATTCATTGGATTCATTATAAACAAACAAAAATGTAATAGTAGATAAATGGGGGTAGCTTCAGTTAAGCCACAGAAATGCTTTGAGATTTATGGTTTAGCAAAAGATGAAAGCGAAGCCCAGCCTGTCTCTGCCTATGGGTAACGATGTGACTGTGTACAACCAAAGGGAATTGTAGTATCTTGCTCTGTAGTCTTCATTTCTCTCTCTCTCTCTTTCTCTCTCTCCCTTGAGATCTCATGGTTGCTGCTAGGCATGTTGACAGGAAAAGGTGTTACCTTTGGGTACTCGCCCCAAACATAACCTAATTAAATTAATTCTACTTTATTGCACTGGTGACAAAAAAACACAGGCTCTAGTTGCTCTAGTTGAATTCAATCACAGCTTTCGACAGCAAAATTAGACAAAGAACAGCAAATGCTGATTCTAGAGGGGACACTTATTATCTGGTCAGGCTGGGAGACCAGTTAAACCAGTTTAATCTAGTTCAAATAGCCAAAATGGGGCTGGTTTAAGCTGTTTTTACCCAACAGGGAAATATGCTATTAATATTAATATTTATTTTATTAGTATTTAAAACCCTGTCATCATGGTTAAGCTAATAACCTTTACACATTCAAATCCATTAAGTGGTTGCAGCTGCTGGGGCTTAGCTTAGCACCATTCATTAGCCCTCGTGTTGATGCTATGCCTAAATATACATTTAAACCACTTTGGGATGTTTTGGGTCATGACAAGGGTACCACTGAAATCGAGTGATGGATATTCCCGTCTCTCCAGCACAGCAGCAGTCTTGTCCGTGCATTGTGTTCCCTTCCCTTCACCCTCGACCCCGTGACATTCCACCTAAGGGGATTAAACTTCACGGCTAGTGGCCAACTAAAGCATACTGTGTCTGTTTTGGACAAAAGATACGTGGTGTGTATGAAGGTTGACATTTCTCTAAGCCAAAATCTGATTTCTGTACATAGGATTGATTCAAATAAAGCACAGTGACACATTTRAGGTAAATCGTTCATTTTACAGAATGTCCACAGCAAGAAAGACAAGGATAAGGCATCCAGGCAAAAATATGCATAATTGAACAGAACAGAGCAGCGATTGGTGTAAATACCCTAAAGCAGATAATTASAGTAAATAGAAAACTGGGGTGACTATTTTTCACTTTTGTACTGACAAATTTTCTTAACTTTAATTTACATTGATGTTTTCTGTGTATTCTGTATGCTGGGTGGGACGTATCCAAGGGCCTATACCTTCTTTCAAAATTAGTCAATAGGCTTTAGTTATATCACAGAAATAATGCATGATTTGTTGTTTCCTATTGCTCTTAGGAGGCAGGTGGTGTTATGGGAAGGGGAATTCTATATTGCTCAGAAGTTTGTAGAGCAAGATTAGCACTATATATTTTTTTTTTTCCCAGAAGAGAGAGTCTGTAAATTTTGCATATATATGTTATATTTATTTTTTAGGAAAGCTACAAAATGTTGTGTATGTGTGCATGTGTGTGTGTATGTGTAAAGATCTGATATTTGAAGTCAGGTAAAGTGGCATGCTTTCCTGGTGAGTGTATACATTACACATCTTCCTGCCTGACATATTAGCACCCCTCCAACACACACACACACACACACACATGCGCACACAAGCGTACACTCTCCTCCTGCTGCCTGGATTGTTGCTCACACACACAACCCCCTCCTGAGTAATTAATTTTCGTCCAGGCTGTCTACGCGTGGAGCGCATGTGAGAGGCAAAGGAGTTTGCTGCCTGCCTGCCTCCTTGCCTGCGTCAATACTCATTTCTCCAGGAAGAAAACAAATGTATTTAATCCCTGCTTGTCTTGTCCATTGTTTGTATCCCATTCCTTCCTGTTCATATCCCCCCCAACTGTGAGCTTCAGAATTTAGAGCAGCTGCCTTGGCGATTGGAGCCTTGCTATGCCAGGACGGTATACCGAAGCCCCCGTGGCTTTCTTTGGACTGAATGAATGGAACATTGTCACTGATTAATGAGGTTAGCTATTGAGAAGCTACCTCATGCAGTCACTGTACTATGTAAAGGTGTTTTGTTGGGGAAGTTTCGATGATGTAAGGAATTCACACACACACAGCGTAAGTGCACACGTCAAATAAACTGCAGAATAAACAGTGACAGAGCAGAGGGTGAAAAAAGGCAGCAAAGAGCATTTATGCCATCAATAGGACCCTGTGATGTCAAGCAATTTATTTTCCTGCATTGTTCTGGTGTTTTTTATGTTAGCAGAGGGTAAGTCCCTAAGGTGCCACAATGAAGGTGAGGGAAACCTTCCTCCGCAAGCATGAAAACCTTTTAGCGAACGCTTAGCTGTCAGAACGCGTATGAAATCTCAGCGCCGCGTGCGACTTCTGTACACTGTTTTCATTTAAAAAGAAGTCAAAGGGGTGTCAACTGTTGCTCATTTTATTTTTTTATTCTCTATGTGGCTGACTGCCTCAGTTTCACTTTTTCCTCATGCTCTCTCTCTCTTTTTTGTGCTTTTTCCTTTCTACCATGTCTATTCTTATTGCTACTGTACTACTCCAAAACAACACTACTGCATCCTGAAGGTGCAATATTTCTTCTCTTTATTTTTATTATCTCATGCTCGGGCCTGAGACTTGAGACTTTAGACTGGAGAATAGAGGCAGTGAGCTGATGTTTTTTTCTGGCTGAGCAGCTGTGTATCTTTAGTTTTGGTGGGGCAGAACACTATTTTAGTCCCTTCAGTGCTTCTTCAGGTGAAACACTGTTATAACAGATACCAGAAAGAAATAGATACAGAACCTTTTTTTCTGCTGAAAAACACCTGAGAGCTGGTCCTTCCTGGTCTAGGCTGGTTTGGATTGACCCTTGAAATTGGTCTACAGCTGGTCTATCTTGTGTACCTAGGACTAAAACAAACCAGTTTATCTGGATTGTGAAACTTTTATAACTAACTTTGGTGAATTTAGGTGGTTGTTTAAGCTTTTTCAATGCAGAAATTGTTCTCTTTATTTTTTCTATTGTATATATGTATAAAAGTGTGTGTCACTAGAGTTCACAGGGGTTATATGTAAATCTGATTGGTTAGCTCATGTGACAGTGGTCAGGCTAAGGAATTTGCATAGTGGTGATCCTCAGACGGAACCCTTTTTGGAATCCTCTGCCAAACCATAAACACAGACATTAATTGCTTAAAAAACAACTCATGAGAAATAAAGAAGGAACAGTCAGAATAAATAAATAAACAGACGGAAGTGAAGCAACCACCCTTCTGAATAAAGGATGAGGTGAGCTTCTGCTGTTAAATCACACTGGCATCTTCAGACACACGGCAGTAAACAGCAGAGAAAAGCAGACCTGAACTGCAGTAATGTGTGTGTGTATACCATCACCTCTAGCAATCTCTTCTTGTGTGCATCTCATCATGGTAACTGCCTCCAAATGAAGCCGCTTTGGAACCGTGATTAGGAAATCGGTGGCCTATGAAAAGGCAATTTATTGTTAGCATTGAGGTATTGATTGGATGGATCAGCAGTCACTGTGCGGGTCTCTGAACTGTTGCTCTGAGCAGGCCAAGGTAGAGGGTCTTTTGAGATTCAATCCTCCAGCAGGATGCTTATAGTGTAGTGTCCCCTGGAGAGAAGCTGTCATAGTGCAGGGTTTTTAATATATAATACAGACCTTGCTTGTGTATTACAGCACCTTTCTTATTGGCAGGAGAGGTCGAGAAAGAGTAACCAACTGGGAGGCTGGTTCTTTCTCCGGTTGTCATAGTGACACTTTTTATTTCCTCAAGATCCTGGTTCAAAGCTGGTGGAATGATTGAGGAATGCTTGAGGAATTGCTGGCATTATTAATAGATGTTATCAATTCTTGCAAAAGGACATGAGGATTCCAGTAGCTCAATGGGTAAAGAATACAGCGGCACCAGCAACAACAAGGTCATGGGTTCTATTCCAATTGAATGTATTAAATGCCTTGAGTGTTCTGAAGAACAAAGTTACTTTGGATACAAGTGTTTGCCAAATGCATAAATGCAAACAGCATTGTAAAAGCATTGATTTTTTGATTTCCTTCTACAGCTTGTTGTAGAGGACATAATCATAAAAAGATGGTGGCAAATTAAGGCGGCCATTTGTTTGACGTTTCTCATGGACAAATTAAACAGGCTTGTTAAATTGCTGTTTTTTCTTCCTTCCTCTAGTTATGGAGCCTTCATTGAGTCTTTACAGCTCACATAAAACATCATCTCTGTTCTCAGCAGGATTCGCTGACTCCAGAATTTTTTATAACGGCCTGCGATATGAGGTGCCCTACATTCAAAATAAACCAGCAGGCAATGCTCACAGTTTCTTCTCTTTCACTCTGTGCTACTTATAGCACAGCACAGCTAACTGCTTTGTCTATATAGTTCCTTCCTCTTCTGTAATCACCACCTATTTCCTCTTGCACCTTTGGCTAATTCCCTACCATGATTTCTTTATCCCCTTATGCACATTCTACATTAAAATCCCACAAATATAAACACTCTCTCCCATCTCAAAGCAGCTCCAGTGAATTGTATGAGAAGAGACTTCACATCTTTTGTTAAGACCCGGCTCAAAACATCCATTCCTCTCTCCAAGGCTCTGGGGACGGTGAGGTCCAGTCAGCCCAGAAATGTTCTCTCTCCACATATACACATATCTGAGTTAATTTTGTAACACAGAATAGATTCAGATTTTCAAAAAAGATGATTTTTTTATGATTTACAAGCATATTTCCTCATGTGGACCTAATAATGTCCCCACAAGGTCACAATTTAGTGGCATTACTATACTTGTGGGAGCATTTGGTCCCCATGATGTAGTGAATACCAGGACAACACACACACAAGCTTTAGATTCCATTTGACTAAAAGCTTCGGAAAAGCACACCTGTACTCACAAGATGTTTGCAAGATGCACAAGCACACAGGCATGTGTGCAATGTTCCCTTGATTCCAGCTGCAGAACACTCAAACCTTTCATCTTTTGGTTTTTTAAATAAATCAGAAAGGAAACCACATACACACACACAGGTCCTTGAGGGATCTGGCTATATGTATTTGTGCATTCACAGCTTTCATAACACTTGGAAGAGTTTTGGTTGCTACAAGTCCCGTGGGCTAGACATCTAGATCATCATGCCTTGCTGTGTAGCACAAGAGCATCACTTTCCTTGCAATTGCATTAACAAAAACATCAACCACTAATTATCAAGGAAGCTAAAGAAGCTAATCACATCTAAAGGGCCCTTTTTTTCATTTTCTAACTTGTTGGATTTTAGTTTATTACAGAGCTGTTGCTGGGATTGTGGGGCTAATAAGGTTTCCAGACTATTGATAAGACAATCTTCTAATCTGATGAATGCATAACACTTATTTCTGAAACTCTACACACAACTGTTACCTTGTAAATTATGTAATACAGGAGAGAAATTGGGATCTTTCCCCTTCCATAACATACACTCTCCTGCTTTCCCTTCTTTTCCTTTAAAATCTGTATATATCCCCAACAATTCTTTAGTTTATGCTACTATGTAAGTGAGGACTGTAAAGAGTCAATTATGCACAGCCAGAACACACAGTTTCAGTAACCAGCCACCTTATAAAAACTTTATACAGGACAGACGGTCACTTCAGTCATTATTCATGAGATGTCTTCTAAGCCTACCTGTGATTGACACCAGCCATGATACTGTAGCCACATGCCTCAGCAGCCAATCAAATGCCTGTGGGCTTTTGTCTCTTAATCAGGACTCTGACCTCTATTCTGGTTTAAATGAGTTCAAATGCAATCAGGCACAAAATAGACCCTTGATTTATTGATCCTGTTTGCTCACATTCTTGAAAGCTTGAGTGTCATTGTCTCACACTGGAGGGTTTTTTTTTTTGGTAGAAATGAAAAGAGAAAATAGGTTAAAAATTAAAAGATGGAAATTAGCCAAAGACGACAGACTTTCATTTGAGAATAAATTCCTGGATTTCCCATCAGAGCTCAGGCTCTAAAATGAATGTAAATGCCCAGAGGATGTGAGCACACCATTTCCATTTGTAATCTTCCCGCAAATATGCCCACACACACTGGATTTGTGTCTCTGAGTTATTTAAAGTTTGGTAACTGAATCTGTGGGGAAGTATCTGGTGGAAGTGTCTACTATCCTGTCTTGTAAGGTGACTCTTTTGCCTCTGTCCTATTTTTTTCTGCAAATGTTGAGTCATCTAATTCTATTCTTGAGATATATATTTCTTTCGGGCCTGTGTGTGTATGTGTGTGTTTGCTTGGGAAAAAGCAACCAGGGCGAACCAAATATGACTCTGCTAGCTAAGAGCTTGTCCATAGGAATTGGGATAGTGGCTATGAATGTGTGTGTGTCCATCTTGGGTCTGTGTGAAAACTAACACTGGTGAAACACAAGTGTGTTGTTTCTTCTTTGTGTGATGTCATCACAGGAAATGAGGTTGTGGTCTCATTACTAAGGTTTGCCCTGTAAGCAAAGGAGTATGGCGCTGCGCTAATTAGGCTAACGGGTGTTCAGCACACTACCTGAAACAAAGACCCCCTGTTTTGGACCCAGCTGTACAATATCACACTAACTCACACTCTGCTGGACCAGATGCACACTGGTGCGTTTTCATTTGCTGGTCTCTCACCTTTCTGTCTGGAATAAACACACATACACACACATATATATGCAAACACACTGTCAATAATATCAGATAGACTTCAGATAGTGTTCTCAGTTATACTTAATTTGAGTATCAGCTTTGTTTCCAGCAATGTTTATTTTCTCAAAATAGACATGCTGTAGACCCATAACAGTAATGTTGTTCACCAAAGCTCTAATAATTTGGTCTTTATTGAACTTGAATTATTAAATTCATATCAATTTGAATTTAGTTCAGACATCACTGAGATCTGTTCCGAAACTATATGAGACAATTTAGAGGCTGCCAGGAAAAGCAGGAGACTTTCTGAGAAACGTCTTTCCATCTAGAAAGAACAACTGAGATTGCAGTTCTTTTAAAAGTAGCAATAAGTAAAAAGACAGTTTTTTAGAAGATATAAAAGCTGTTTGTTAGGTATGTTTGACTTGGCGTGTTAAGCTTTATGCTGTGGACTGGTGAGAAGATAAACTGTGCTGTCAGTAGTCTCAGAACATACTGTTTGGAACAACAGTGGACTGATGATCCAGTCCAAAAGCTTTGATTTATATCTTTGGTTTTATGTTCAGATGAAACAGATCAAAGATCTGAGGTTTAAGCAGACTCCTGGCACCAAGAAGGCCTAAAAGTAGTGCTTTATCTCTAGATTTGACCATTTATAGTAAGGGACAGAATAGTAGAAACATTGTAGTGCTTTGTGCACATGTTGAGGAAAAGATTCAGGAATTCTGGGAAACTGGGTGGGTGTTTGTATAGTTAATGGTAAACTGCACTTTACTTTGCTGTATAATACATAAATAATTACCACCCTAATTCACCAATCATGTAAACAACAATCTAAACCAGCATAAAAATACTTGATTGTCTTATCTGGGATACTAGTTTGTGCAGGGCAGTTTGTTGCCTGGTTTTAGATGGGTTTTGGACATTATTCAGCTGGCCAGACTGAAAAGAGACCAACCAACTGGCCACCTAGATAAACCAGCTAAATGCAAGCCAGGGTGGAAGACCAGTTTAGGCTGATATAAACAGCTTTTTGTTCTTTTATTCTTCCAGACTGGAATGACATGGCCGTATAACCAATAGGCTGAAATGAGTTGAAATGTGTATTTAGGAGGGGAAATGTGAGCCAGGTGTTTAATATCACCACTGTTTGCTTTCGCTCCATGTCCTCTGATTCTGTTCTACATTTTTATTGGCTAATCAGATTTTACTTGTGCAAGGACAAACACACACCCTCATACAAAACTAATCATCTCATTATTTCACTTTCTTTCTATACATAAATATTTCCTCCCCTATATACTCTATCACCTCTGCTCCTCTCTCCTCTCTTCTCTCCCATCATTCCATTCTCATGAGCTCACAGAAGGGTCGTCACTGATGAATAATATTGATAAAGGTGCTTTTAAAAAACAAAAGCACTCACTGGCAACCTATGTAGCTGAAAATATTGATTCTGGAAAGCGCCACAGTCTTGGATGGAATTCCTTGTCCATGAATCAAAGATAAAACAAGCCGTCCAAATAAATAAAGAGAGGCCTTGAATGCATAGAGAGATGCTTTAAAAGACTGACTTGATAATAGTTTACTTACAAATGTACTGCTTTATTCTATATTTACAAACTGTAGACAGATGTGACAAGTTATGCGTCCTATTATAATCACACAAAAGTAGATTTTTCATCTCACTTATGCTCATGACAGAAAATAAAACACTCATAAATTTACACTCTCACATACAAACCTCAAAGTGAAACAAAGTAAATGTCTACCATGCTGGTTAATAATTGTCAAAGAGTCAGCAACGAGACATGGCCATTTTGTTGAGAGGTAAAACGTTTCCCCTTCCTCCACCCCAGTTAAATCTAAACAAAGGTCTAAAGCAAAGTTAATATCCTGCTTCACTAAACCTAGTGCTTAACTTCCTGTAATCTCAACCAAACACACATCTTTATTTAAAGCTAGAGCCAGTACACACACACTCCACCTGCTGGCTGCTTGTGTGGGCTCTTGCTGTTATAGAAGTGTCTCTGCTCTTTTGTTACAAAATTTAATTTAATCGATTTACAGATTGGAAACTTTAATTAAGGAGAATTCTTTGCCCCTTTGTATTTTCCTGCTTCATCTTTGTTCCCAGTATAAAAGGAGCTGGCAGCCACTGAGTGTGCCCGTTACTGTGAATTTGCAAAAGAAGAATTCCTTTGTGTCTCTACAAGAATGTGTGTGTGAGAGTATCTTGATATCTGTGTACACTGGCAACCATCTAATAGCTTCACTCCATCTCAGTAATGATTCAACATACAGCTATGCAAAGTTGATTCAAGCTTGACTTGAACTACTTGACCATGTAGATATGTCACACACACACAACATAGGAATATTTGAATACATATTCCAGTCTCCTGATCCTGCCTTCATGTTCCTATTTTTTTATATTTTTTTAAAAGTTGGACAGACAGTTGGTCTGTCTTCATGTATGTTTAATGCTGACATTTGATAAGCGTATTTTATCTGCTTTGTTTCAATTCTACTGCAGCACACGACAAGATGAGAGAGAGAGAGAGAGAGAGAGAGACATAGAGCACAACACATCTGCTCTGAATAATGATCCCGACCTGCTCCTGATGATTTTAACACCAGAATCCTAAAGACACATGTACTGAAGTGTCAGAGAGAGAGAGAGAGAGAGAGAGAGACAGAGAAGCAGGTTTGTGTTTTAGATTCAGAGCCACTCTGTGCAGTGTGCGTTTAAATCTAAAGAGTAAATGGGTGTAATGTAGTGGAGGCAATATGGTATAATTAAAAGTGTTTTTGATGAAGAGGATGGAAAATTCCCTGGTGTCTGTGTCCCTCAGTCCTCCACTCTCTCTCCTTTTATGATCTCCTCTGTCAGTGTGTACATGGCTGAAAACTAGAATGGGAGCGCTCTCTCTCTCTCTCTCTCTCTCTCTCTCTTTCCCTCTCTCTCTCNAGAGAGAGAGAGAGAGAGAGAAGCAGGTTTGTGTTTTAGATTCAGAGCCACTCTGTGCAGTGTGCGTTTAAATCTAAAGAGTAAATGGGTGTAATGTAGAGGAGGCAATATGGTATAATTAAAAGTGTTTTTGATGAAAAGGATGGAAAATTCCCTGGTGTCTGGGTCCCTCGGTCATCCACTCTCTCTCCTTTTATGATCTCCTCTGTCAGTGTGTACATGGCTGAGAACTAGAATGGGAGCGCTCTCTCTCTCTCTCTCTCTCTCTCTCTCTCTCT
>JAZGTK010001493.1:0-39379 GCA_036877625.1 Ambastaia sidthimunki | reverse complement strand
GTGAAACCATAGAGCTATTATTATATATCTCAAGTAAACACATATTTCAAAGTGCATATAAACGTGTATATAAATATGTGTGTATATAATATATAATTTTTTTCTTATGGTTTATTGCAGACTGCTGTTTCCATAGAGATCAAATATCAGACCATGGATATGAGTGTAAAAGTGTGGAGTGATGGAGAATTCCTCGATATTCCAGATGACTGTGATGGAACCTTCCAGTTTGAGACGGACAGTTTGCTCTCTGGACGCAGCCACAGTTCAGGAACGTCACCTGGAAGATCTATCCATGGAATTCCAACATTCCGCAAGTGAGTGTCACCTTATCCAGTCTTTATACTTACAGATCATGTGCATCTTCATCGTCATCATCATCCTCTATATCCAGTGTTGTGGATAACTGTATGATGATGTTAGTAATGCAAAGGATGATGTGTAGGACATATGAGACCTTCAGCATTCATTTTAGAGTCTTATTACCTAAATGACCTTATATGTAATATAACCGATTTACAGGTAATCATATAAGTTAGTAACTTTCACTAGAAGGTTTTTTTCTGCTGAGTAATGGTGTTGTGGGTGATAAATTATGTGTGGGTTATAAAGATTTCCAATAAATGTATTTAAGTGAGAACCATACAGTATGTGTTTACAGCCCTAGTCTATTGAAGTCTGTTCGTGGGCAGTATTGTTGTGTTTTAAGGCTATATTGTGTGTGTGTGTGGATGTATTTACATAATGATGTAGATGAATAAATAGATTTAATATGAACTGTTTTTGTATTAAGTTTGATAAAACTTGATTCTATTAGATCTTGTTTTTAAGCTTGGCAATTAGTTGGCAATTGTATGTCCAGAAAACTGTATTATTATTAAAGCAAATGTAAGATTTAATGGTAAACCAGAAAAACATGCAAATGTTATTACTAGTTGGGTAATAAATTCTGGTTCACTTAAATTGATTAGTTTGCATGGTTTACTGTTCACCAAGGATGGTTTATTGATTAGTTATAGATCTGGTTCGCCATGGGCCTCAATAACTACATTAGGTTACAAAAGTTGTTTTAGCTACAAAAGTAATTTAAATGGTTGTCTCAAGTGAAAATAGACCCTTAAGGGTACGAATGCACATTACTATATTTGTACATTGTAGAATGTTATATGATAATTTATTGTCCATTGGCTAGTTCATAATGAGAGCTGACATGGAAAAGAACTAAACTCAGCTTTTTGACTGATTACACAGTCAAACATACAAATGCCTTCTGCCAGAAAATGTATCTTATTTTCTTTCATGCTTTCTTTATCCTCTTAAGTATGAATGCACCGTGTTTAGTAATTACTGCAGTAGTTAGAGGAAAGAAACTGAGTGAGACAGCAGACCTTAAGGGTTTTTTCTCTCTCTCAGGAGCAGAAGTCAGGCTGATTCAGTTGTACTGAATAATATTTGTGACTTGAATAAAACCCGGTAATTAACGTTGATGTTACCACAGTTCTTTTAGGTGAACTGACAAAACCTTTATTCACAATATAGCCACAAAATTTCAGTCTGTTTCTGGTAAAAGCCTGTGCGAGAGTTTCCTTGAAAATTTCTATAGAGTTTCTGTGTGTGTGTGTGTGTGTGTGTGTGTGTAAGCCTACAGGGTTTAGTAAGGCTGCAGATCTGAGGTACTGTTACTGGCAGTGGTCTCTAATGACTAGAGCCCTCCCTTCTCCTCCACTCTCCTCCAACTGCTTTATCTCTTCCTCAGTTTGCTCTCATTTTCTCTCCCCCACCCCCCACCACAAAATCATGGTTTTGAGGTTAGTTACTCATTTCAAAATATATTCCTCCATTTCTGCATTGATTGCTTCTACATAAGCCCCATTTTAAAGGTGTATGCTGTGAAATGCTAACAAATTTCTGTTGATAACTTTTATTCCTTCATAAATTCATTTTAAGTTCAGGTATTCAAAGATTTAATCATTACCCTGTTTTTTTTTACTGAATATGTTGCATAAGACCTTGACTGAGCTTGCACTGGGAACTCAGATACAGTACAGTCTAATATCTCTGTGCATTATTGGGTGTTGGACTAACCTTCAAGCGTAGATTTAAATTAGCATTTCCTGTTTTTTTAATGCAAACAGAAAATGCAGGATGTAACTTGAGTCATACTTGTTCCAGCATTGTTTTGGGGTTTTGTTCATTTATTTATGTGTATTTGAAGACCTCCACAAAAACCGCCTGCTTCGCTTAATGACTTGAAACAGCCTTTGATATCTGACTGAGAACATCCAGCATCAATAGCCACATTCAACCTCTGTCAGCCTCTGTCATCATTATCATATAGAGAACATGTTTACCATCTGCTTTAAAGAACCAAAATGGCCACTGAGTGCGGTGACTTTCCTTAAAGAATCTTTGGCATGAGGTTCTGATGGGAGTTCTGGTCACAGTAGCTCTGCTGTTTGTAAAACAAGCTTCATGAGAAGTTTATCTAGCTGAGCTTGATGCAATGACAGACGGAGGCTTACAGTGAAATGAAACATTAAGAACAAAAGCGGGTTTTCGCTTTCATATCGTATCATTACTCTAGCGGTTTAGTTCGCTCTTTTTTTTGCTGTCTAATGTTCTGCCTCTTTTTATCTTGTCTTCTCTTTCTTCTCTTACAAAGCTGTCATTTTGTTCCCCCCACCCGTACTTTATAAACTTTATAAACATTGTTCAGTAATTCATTAGTTTAATGGTGTCACATTTATTCAACAGAACTCTGCTTCCTTTTTATTGTCATTTAGAACTTTTTGTTTTAAGAAAGTGCACTTTAACGTCATGTATCTGTTGAATAATGCTAAAGATGCTGTCTAACTGTTTAAAAGTTGAGGAACCCAGTTAAACAACCGTTGCGTAAGGTCGAAGAAACCCAATTTAATCGGTGTCGAATTTCAGTGTGTTGTAATTGCGGTTCCTACAGCGTTCCGAGCAACTTTGAGTTTGTTCTAATGAATGATTTACATGAAAAGTTTGAGTTCCGTGTTTCAGCAGAAGCAGTAAAATGTCATTTACATGTTTTGTGGTCAGTGAAACTTGTCACTGAGGTCTCTGAAGCAGTGCTGATGAATTATTTATCACTCAGTGCTTTTCACTGCATTCTGTTTGTCCTGTTGAAATGCATTGTTGTGTTTTTAGTCATGTTTGTCTTGAGAAATGTTGTGTTTTTATTGAGATGAGTGTGACGTATTTGAGCATTAGTGCTGTGATTTGTGACAATAGAATAATTTAGGTTTGTTACAGTAAGGGTGCACACACACACATACACACACACACACATACACACACACATGTGGGCATATGTGGTTTATGTGGACTGTACAAACTGTATTTTCCAACCCCTAAACCTAATCGTCACAAAAACCTTTTTTGCCATTTTTAATTGATTTTTTTAAGTGATTTGGTTTATGAGGACACAGGAAATTTCCCAATAAACCATGTTTATCATGTTTACCATGTTTGACATTGTAAACATTTGTAAACATTTGTGTCCCACACACACACAAACACACACACACACACACACACACACAGACATACTTAAAGAGACATTTTACTCAAACATTCTGTCTTCATTTATTCACACTCATGCCAAACCAGAATGAAGAGGATGTTTCTTCAACAGAAAGCAAGTGAAAAGAATCTTCAGAATTAATAGGAATTTGTGGTTCTGGCAGCAAGCACAAAGATATGAAGCTGTTGTTTGCTAAATACAAGCAAGTTTGTTTTTTACTGTAAGCACCTTCAGCAGACATGACAACAAAAGAATAACAGAATATATTTCTAACAATACATACAGACCCTGGTTATTGTATATAGAGTTTATGGGTGTGATAAGTGTGATAAGATTTTTTATTTATAAGAGCAAAATGATTGTACATACAATATATTTAATCAAAATAATTGTTTCATGATAGGTGTCTTACTGTCGATCCCAGTTTCTCCTCTTCACTCATAAAATATGAACGTCACCTGACCTCATCCCCCCCCACACAAAATAAATAAAGTCATTCTTAAGTAAACCTCAACCCGTTTAATTTCAGTATAGCAACCAATTTAAATTTGGTGGTTTGCCTGTTTCTTTGTGTGTGTGTGTGTGTGTGTGTGTGTGGCTCTAAATTTGATTATTTTATGTATCGTTTGCCTTAATTTCTATCAATGCATTCAACAGAAATAAACATTACCAAAATAACCATTATTCACGTCATTAGGTTACGTTCAGGTAACGTTTTAATTGTCTCAAGTGCTTCATTGACTGGCAGTGTCCACAGATGTCCATCTCTTAGTCATGATAACATCTGCATCACAGTGAGACTCAGGTGATGGATTCCTGAACATCCTGCAGTATGTAGATTAAACAGTGTAATGCTGAAAGTCTGCCCTATATACAGCTAGATTGATAAAATTCACTGGGCCCAGAATTAATGTTTGATGGGCTCTGAGCCAAGTCCGTTCGCTTCAGCATAGAGGAATTATTGCAATGGTAAAGATGCAGAAATAACAAATTCTGCCGTGTTGTATTATTCAGTTTCTCTGGGCTGTTTATTCTAAAGCTCAAGGACTAGAACTTTACTGAAGTTTGTTTGTCAGGTCGTAACCCTGGGCTGGTTTCTACTTGACTGCTGAAGTGAAGCCTTTGATTAAACAGAGCTGCTCTCATCACGCTCTGAAAATCATCTAATTAGTGTCCGGTTACCTCATGACTTTTTCGAGATACAATCCTGTCCCCACTTCCTGATTTTGTCCAAATGAACCATATTTGATCTCAAAGTGAAAGTCCAAAAGTGGTTTGGAACATTTTAATTGGTATTTAGAGCCTCTGGTGATTCAGATGGGCACAGTTGAACTCTATTATGATAAATAACAACCGATTTGTAATTGTACTAACCCCAGAAAGCAAAGCAACACATTGTGACTGTTGAATGGTTTTAGATTCCATGGAATTCACAATGGAACGCATATTGAAATATTGTTATTTGTATAAAAGTAGTTAACACAGATGTCACATAACTAGAATTAGGTAATTGACTTCTAAACATGAATGTTTGAGAGTGAGAGTAAGCTTGTGTGTGTGTGTGTGTGTGTCTGTGTGTGTGTGTGTGTGTGTGTGTGTGTGTGTCTGTGTGTGGTCACAAACTCTCCTGTTACTTTTTCACTCATACCTGTTCATCATCTCATGTTCTCTGTTTATTGTGAACATCCCTCTTGTCTGAGCAGTGTCTCTTTTCCTGTGTGTTTTGTTGCTTGGATCTGGACTAGCCACTAAGAATTGACATATAGGACAGGAATACCCGGTCAGGAATACCTTACTTGTCACCCTGAGGGCTCAGTTGACTAATTTCACCGTTGTGTTCTGATGCTTGTCTGCGTATGGTGAGTTCACTGTATATGCGATATTTATCTGTTGTGGCTCATGGGCTTGTTAAATTAAACCTGTTTTATATGTGACTTTTATTGATGAGGGAATTTTTTTGGTTAATATAAGGTGTTATTCAGTCAGCATGCACCCATCAATTTGTGGCTGAAGTGTATTTTAAATGTAATTAATTATCTAAGAAAGATTGTTTTAAGTTGAAATGCTGTTAGATAACTGTGAAGTTTGATTTTAGTAGTTATTTTGATGTTCATTATGTGGCATCATGGTGGGCTGGGAATGTTTTTGTGCAGGACGGAGTGACGAATGATTGTTTATTTTTCAGACTTTCAAAATGATCTATATCATGCATAAAAGACTTTCTCTCCAGTGTAACTGCATGATGCTTACAAACATAAAAACAGATTCCAGACTCACATCCACCATCAGTCTGAAGTGCAGAAAATGACTCGATTACAGAATAATTGTGAAAAATTGTTTATACCTCTATTTTCATAATCTGTCCTGTTTCTTATTTGTATTTGATGAAATTCAACTAAAAATTAGAAGTAACTCAGTGAAGTAACTCAATGCTCATGTGACGCATTATAATTTTTTAAATGCTCAAAGGTAATAAAAGAACGAAACAATCTGGATTTCTTTCATTCGGTTCAGAACTCGTATCTATATCCACAGATCACAGCTAATTGAAGGATTGTGCCCATCTTGTTAAATAATTAAGGATCCTCATTTGTCCGGCCAGCCTGTGACATCATCAGGTCTTTGTAGTTGAACTGATATCTAATCACCATAATATCAGTGCAGAGTTATTGGATACCATTGGGTCTATTGTGAGAGGGGCTCGCTGTTGAAGCAAATGTCTCGTGTGAGTGATAAATACCACAGAAATTTTCCATCATGGGAAAATCTGTCTGGTTCCAGTAGAGATCTACATCATCCACACAATAACATTCTCTTTATGTGAAAAAAACAAGAGAAAAACATCTAGACTGGTAGATCAAACACTTATTTAGATTCATGTATCCAGATATGTTTGTCTCATTATCTCATGTATCTTATTGCTTTTTACTGTACATCTATGCAACATAACAATAACTATTGGAGACTTTAAATTATTCAGTGTTTGGGAGCCTCAGAGGACCAGTTAGATGTGATTAAAAATGAATCGCAGGGCAAATGTTGTCACAACGTTTCTCATTCATGCCTTTCATTCATGTTTTTCAATGCAGAGCAGGAAAAGGAGTATTTTCAGCCATGAAACTAGGCAAGGTTCGCAGCGCTAAAGACGACCACAAGAAAGGAGGTAAACATTGAGTTAACACAACCAATGCATTTATTTATAAGTTGATAAAGGAAAAAATACATTACATTCTCAACTGGTTGTCCTTTAAGACCCACATCCTACACTGAACATCAACACCAAAGTTATTTATTTTACAAACATAACATAAATTCTTCATTTTTTTAAATCAAACATAAAAGTTATTAATATTACTCTGAAAGGCCTAATAATTAGCAAAAACATTAACCTGATGTATGTTACAAGGAAAAGGAAATTGATATACAAATTTAAAAACACAAATTGGCATCAACAACAAAAATTGATTTTTCATGTTTTCATTTGCACAATTGTATAATTTGTTAAACTCAAAATTGTTTCTTTCCTGCTTTCTGAAATCATATCAGAAGAAACCAACATTTTTGGTTCATGGGTTGAGAACTATTGCTTCACATAACATGATGGTTCATTTGTTAGGACTGTCATGAGTGTTATGGGTAGCGAGAGGTTTGGTATACAGACAGGTGAACTTTATTCAGCCCTGAGGGAAGTTCAGGCTGGAGAAGCAGAAGGTATCGTGCAATATTCACTCAGCTGTACTGTTATTCGCAGATGATCCAGCAATATTGGACGCAGAAGATTTGGATGGAAAGGCCATACGTCTGGGGGGTGGACTGGATCCTGATGCCATCTCCTTGGCATCTGTTACTGCGGTAACCACTAATGTCTCCAACAAAAGGTCAGATATCTGTTTTTAATACATTGCACTTATACATTTTTAAAGGGTCACTGATGCAATAGATCAAATATTTGTTACTTTTTGGCTCAATGTTTTCCATCAACATGTCACCTTTGGTGCTCTGCATCACTGTGAAGAAATACCTCATTTTTTAAAGTTTCATGTGATTTAATTTACCACTTAATATTTTTCAGATCAAAGCCTGACATCAAGATGGAGCCCAGCTCTGGACGTCCAGTGGATTACCAGGTATGAAGAAACAAACGGAAGGCCATTGAGGAGTGATGCTGAGCAAACATCCAATTATATGGGAGTTTTGCTTGTCCTCTAGTGTGTATGGAATTATTTCATGTAAAGCTTCACACAGCTGAAAAACATTCCCACATTGACACAGACAAAAAGCTGCACAGCCTTGAATAGCCAACCAGGCGTGTTAAACCGCCGAGTTTATCCATAACTGGTGGATTCTGTTCAATGCTTTCATTATACACAGAGTTGTCCCAAATAAACAACTTAGGCCTTGAGCTTCAGTGTTTCAAAGAACCCTTTGATGTTTTCCACTAATTGTCCTCTTGCATGGTTGTTGTATTGAGCAGTTGAAATGTAAATTCGTTTCAGTACTGACACTGTAACTCTCTTCAATGCATAAGTCCATATTTCACACCATGTGTTGTGTATTTGTACTGTATCGTAATTTCTTTATCTCCAACAGTTCACATTTTTCGCTGAAGGCTGGAACTCTTGGCTTTTGCATTCTCGTTTATTACCTTTTGGGACCCATTTGAAGACTTAGTGCAGCAATAAGTCTTGTTGCCCTTCTTTCCTGTTTTTGTTATTTTTTGGAGTGAAGCTTATTAAGTTTAAATCTTTTTTATAGAAATTTTGCTTTGGAGTGTAATAAAGACGACACCAACACAACAAAATACGAGACAGAGCTGCTCAGTAGTTCATTTGAACTGCGCATTTCTGTATCTGAATTGTTGTAGATGCCTGTGGTCATGAAGAGCTGTGCTAACAAGCTTTAATTAATGTGTTAAGATTCTCTGTCTGTTAATTAAACTGAGCTTTGGCATTATGGCCCATGTATGTTTGTAATCTGAGATCGAATAGAATAACACATTTGTCCCTTAATCCCCTACAGCACAAATAACTCATTTGTTTTCTATAGTAATAAATGCCCCAATGTCCCAATTGAAATGTCTTACAGATCAGCGTAACCATAATTGAGGCCCGTCAGCTGGTTGGTCTGAACATGGACCCTGTGGTGTGTGTGGAAATCGGAGAGGACAAGAAGTACACATCCATGAAAGAGTCGACAAACTGCCCGTACTACAATGAGGTTACACTGCTGAAGAGATTTCTCTTACATCAGACACTTTACTGAAGGATAACTACATACTGTGTATCAGATTAGACTAGCAAACATCATCTCATATGACTTGATTCTTCTGTAATGAGATGTACTTCTTTCATAATAGCTGCTATATCAAAACTCCAGTACACCCACATTATTTGTGTGATAAACAACCTCATTTTATATTCCTCACATCTAGTCTTCAAACAGGCTGTTATTTCAATATTGTTCTCTTTATTCCAACAGTACTTTGTCTTCGACTTCCACGTGCCTCCAGATGTTATGTTTGACAAGATCTTGAAGATCTCTGTGAGTACATAAAGCTTTCACAAGCACTTTTGGAACACTAAGCGTTGAGTTCCTAGCATAACTCCAGTAAAACCCATTGTAAACCAAGATGTACAGTACGCTGAATGAATTATTGTTGTATAATTGTGTTAATGAATAACTTTAGTTCTTCTTTCATGGTAAAACAAGGTTATACATTCTAAGAATCTTCTACGAAGCGGAACCCTGGTGGGCACCTTCAAACTTGATGTGGGAACGGTGTATTCACAACCTGGTCAGTAGCCGTGGAGATAATAACTCATTTTGGTTTGTAAACTCAGAATAGATGAGTGTTGATTAGACTGCAAATGAGATCAGATGGTTTATTTATTCTCTACTAATTGTCTTTAACAGAGCACCAGTTTCATCACAAATGGGCAATGCTGTCTGATCCTGATGACATCACAGCTGGGTGCAAAGGTTACGTGAGGTGTGACATTGCAGTGGTAGGAAAAGGAGACAACATCAAGACACCCCACAAGGCCAATGAAACAGATGAGGATGATATAGAGGGGTGAGAAACACAGATCTTCTCATTGACCAATGATGCTTGTTCCTGTTTTGTTAGATAAAAGCAAATATGAGCAAAATGGTTTTGTTAGATATAAGCAAAATTGGTTAGATACTTTTAGAGTATTTTTTAATATACAGAACATGAACACAATAAACTAAGCTTGCGTTCTTAACAGTACCATCATTTTCGTTGTCGTAATGTCGTATTTCTTGTGTCTGTTGGATTTATTACAGGAATCTTCTGTTGCCAGAAGGTGTTCCATCAGAGAGACAGTGGGCTCGGTTTTATGTTAAGGTTTATAGAGCTGAGGGCCTGCCTAAAATGAACACCAGCATCATGGCCAACGTGAAGAAAGCTTTTATTGGAGAGAACAGGGACCTTGTGGACCCGTATGTCTTGGTTCAATTTGCAGGGCAGAAGGTACGAGACACTGGAAAAACATTCAATAAGAGATCAATATTTGTAGCCATTCATTTTTTACATTGGACAATGAGATGACATTTATTGTGATGTTTTTTTAATGGAAATGGCTTCAGCTAGCTGTTAATGCAAAACTACGAAGGTGTTTTGGAAAAAAATCAATTTTGATATGTTCTTATGTACGCAGGGTAAAACCTCAGTTCAGAAGAGCAGCTATGAGCCCATCTGGAATGAGCAAATCGTCTTTACCGAGATGTTTCCACCTTTGTGTAGGCGACTGAAAGTTCAGATCCGTGATTCAGACAAGGTGAATGATGTTGCCATAGGAACCCATTTCATCGATCTACGCAAGATTGCAAATGATGGAGACAAAGGTACCAGCATACTGTCTATGACAATTTAATGTACTGTAGAAGTTAAGAAGTACATCTGTAAAGTGAATATAATGTAAATGGAAGTCATAAACAAAGTTCCTGAGAAACATGAGAACTGACTTCTCCTCTCTCTTCCCTTCAGGCTTCTTGCCCACAATGGGACCAGCCTGGGTAAATATGTACGGTTCCACCCGTAACTACACTCTGATGGATGAACACCAGGATCTGAATGAGGGGCTGGGGGAGGGTGTGTCCTTTAGGGCCCGCCTCCTCATTAGCATTGCTGTGGAGATCCTGGACACCACATCTGCAGAGATAATGTGCTCCACAGAGGTACAAGCGGAGCCAGTGTCCAATATCTCAGAGGTGAGATTTTTCCTAAATTAGACATTAATACATTTCTGTTGACATGAGTATTAAGCTTTATAAATGACTGATTGTTTTTTGGACACTAACCTGTTACATGGCCATGTATCTTCTGGGCCTGCATCCAGTGTTGTCATTTCCCTTCCATGTCCATTATAATTTAGTTTTCAAATGTAATACTCTTACATATTTTATCCCGTTTCAACCCATACAACAGAATTGTTCATACCTTTCCCCCCAAATTGCCAAAAACTCTTGGAACCTGCTCATCTGTGACCTTCTAGACAAATTGATTACAGCTCAGTCCAGGTTTTACGAAATATCAACCACCCGCTGGGAAATTACAAGCCAAAGCTTTGAGTCTACAGACAAAATGTCATTGCAGATGTGAGAGTGGGAGTCCAGCTGTCTGTGGTTTTGTTTGGGCCCTGGGGCCATATATTGATTGTCAGAATTTATTTGGCTGGAGGGCAGGATTTGTTATCACACTTGATCTGGATGCTAGCTTGCACAAAGGCGTGTGATGCCAATAGTCTAAATTGACTTTCATGACATGACAACCTGGCCTGGCTGTAAAAGCCTCCGCATTGATCCAAACTACATGAGGGATTGAGACATAAAAATTATAAGCCAAAAATATGTCAAGTCTGTAATCATTGACACAGTACAAGAGCAATTTAAAAGTAACGCAGATAATCAAATGTTTTCTCATTGCTTTTTTTAGTAGGAGGGTAAAAGTTTTGTGGCTTTTAAGTGTGTTATATTTGAGGCCATCAAAAAAGTTAAAGCTGATAAAGTCGATAAAGTTACAGTCTTTGTCTTACAAGAAACAGAGCAAAAATATCAATGACTCATCTTGCACTGCACAAATTTTGTCCAATCAGATGCTTTCTACAATGACCCTCCCCCAATATAACCTGCAACTGTTTAGCAAGTAGCATATAGTGGTTTTGATTTTTGCTATATTTTTACATTTATTAGCTATTTTTAAAAAAATAGCTAAAAATCAGTTTTGTCTAAACAGTTTTTTTTAAACAGTAAATATTTTACCAAAAAATATAAAAAATATAAAACAATGGTATTTGTTATAAAAGAAACAGTTACTTATTATTAACAGTTACCTATTAAAAGATACACTATTCTGACAGCTACCATTGTTATAATAACATTGAAGTGATTTCCTCACTGCCCTTATAGATAATTTAGTGTGACCATTTCTGAACAAAATTCAAAGTTAACTATAATGTTAGTGTTACTACAGATAAAACTTATCAAAGAGGGAAAATTACTTTCTTATTTCATGGTAAGCACGGCAGAACAATGAGTGGGTGTGGCTTAAAATGTCCCAGCTAGTGAAGGTTTCAGCTGATCAAAGCAGCACTGAGCTCTTATCATCTCAGTCAATTATGATTTCAGACTCATCTTACATGCTACAGTCACTGTTTGGGAATTCTGTTCATTCCTGAGGGTGTAGAAGTGCATTCCTAATCACTTTTTTGATTGTAGATCAGAAAAGATGTTTCTGTCCCCTCTGATTGTCTGATCGTGACACCGTCTTTATTTTTCACATCCAGAGTGCAACAGGAAAGATGGAGGAGTTTTTCCTTTTCGGATCATTTTTGGAGGCCACAATGATAGACAGGAAAATCGGAGATAAACCCATCAGCTTTGAAGTCACTATTGGTGAGCTGAAACCAAACACACGTGCTGTTTTAACGAGGCTTTTGCTTTTCAATAAACTTGTGAAAATTGTTGTGCATATTTAGATACTTCATTCAATTCCAAACATCATTAAAATAAAAAATATTCATGGAACTGTGCGGACACAATGTTCTACTTAGGTAACTATGGCAACCAGATTGATGGCGTGAGTAAACCTACATCAGCAAAGAAGAAGAAGAAAGAGCTTGGAGGGGAGAGTGAGGAAGAGGAGTCTGAGCTCATCCACAACTCCAGCGATGAAGAGGCAGAGGATGATGGAGATTTGACGTCTGTGCCATCCACACCTCCCATGAAACCAGTTATCACTGACAGGTCAGAGGTCATGACAATGATCAATTGTCAAGTAAAGGTTGTTGAGGCTTCAAGCTGTGAGCCTCTTCCTGTTAGGCTGGAATAGGAGAATATATTACATGCTCTTAATAAAATAATCTTGCAATGAGAACACAGATACAAGCAAAAGCTTTAGGCTGTAATATAACTCATCCAGGTGTTCTCTGCCTCATGCTATTATCTCAGACGACTGCATGCAGTTTGTAAAAGTGACACTTCACATTTGATTATAGTTCCCAGCTATTTCTGAGCTCCATGAAACCTGTGGTAGGAACTGAAGTAGGAACTAAAGTATCTGTTTTGCTCCATTTATAGAAATTATTTCCACTTGCCTTACTTTGAAAAGAAACCCTGTATTTACATCAAGAGCTGGTGGCAGGACCAGAGGAGACGACTCTACAACTCCAACATCATGGACAAGATTGCTGATAAACTGGTCAGGTTCCTTAAACTGGTCTTTATGACAGTCCGCTGCACAGATAACTAACTGTTCAAGCTGTTAGCAGAGTGAACAGACTCTTTCTAAGCAGTTTATTATTTGTAAAGTAATTTTGTTTGTGTATCTGCCTCAACAGGAGGAGGGCCTGAATGATGTTCAGGAAATCATTAAAACAGAGAAGGCATATCCAGAACGTAGACTCAGGGGAGTTTTAGAAGAACTTAGCACATATTGCAGGTGAGAAAACTTCAGTCCACTTTAGACCAGCTGCTATTTTCCAAAACACATTTACTAATTTAAGATCAATGCCATCAGAAAAAGTCCATATTTCATCCAATGGAGCGTAATTAAAGGAATCGTTATTAATCAGTTAAACGTAACTTTCTCACATCAGAGGTCTGTTGTCTTTTTTCTGCTCTCCACCAGCCGATTTGTTACACTGGCCAACAAAGATCAGAATCAGCCTGGAAGGACCAAACTGGACAGAGAGAGGCTGAAGTCCTGCATGAGGGAAATGGTAAGCCCACCATAACTGTACATGATATCAGCACGGACATTAAGAATCGCTGATGGGTTGTTGCGGTAAATGTTATTGGTGTGGTTTTATTGTTCACAGGAGGGCATGGGCCAACAAGCAAAGACTATTCGCACACAAGTGAAGAGGAACACTGTGCGAGAAAAACTCAAGCTAGTGCTAAACTTCCTTCAAAGGCTCCGTTTCCTGGCAGATGAGGTAACATGACTGTTTGTGTACCTCACAGCTGTGAGGTATCTCAGTTGCGTGACTGAACGTTTTGTTTGTTTCTTTAAGCCTCAACACAGCATCCCTGATGTGTTCATATGGATGATTAGCAACAACAAACGCATAGCGTACGCCCGCATACCCTCCAAAGACATCCTCTACTCTATTGTTGATGAAGAGATGGGCAAAGACTGTGGGAAAGTTCAAGCTGTGTTCCTTAGGGTAACTTCTACTTTATATCCCATTTCTGTTTCTCAGTCTCTAAATAAATATGTTAATTAGAGCCATGTTGGATGTTATTGATGTAAATGTTCTGCTTGTAGTTGCCTGGAAAGAAAGGCTTCGGGCCGGCTGGCTGGACGGTTCAGACTAAACTAGAGTTGTATTTGTGGCTGGGGTTGAACAAGCAAAGGAAAGACTTTTTGAGCGGCCTGCCCAGTGGCTTTGAGGAAAACAGGGCAGCAAAAGGAACAGGCATACAGGCTGTGCCTCCCATCAGCCTAGTTTATAACAGTAAGAATATATGCACTTTATATGACTAATGGTTCAAAATAAACTCTTTGCCACACCGAATTGAAGATTGAAGATGAATTAAGAAAGTTTACCTGTGTCAATCAAATGCATTTTGTTTGGTCCCTATTGCATGACATTATATCTCTGTTTCTTCATGCATATTTTGCACAGTGCAAGATGTCGTGCATGCGTTAAAACATGCATGTAAGTGATAAGTGATGCTCATTCTTCTGTTCTGCAGTGAAGCAGGTGTTTCAGTTGAGAGCTCACATGTATCAGGCCCGCAGTCTGTTTGCTGCGGACAGCAGTGGTCTGTCTGATCCATTCGCCAGGGTTTTCTTCTCCACCCACAGCCAGGTGACAGAGGTGAGTGTATATATGAGTCTTTGAAAAGAATAAAAAAGAAACAGATTGCCTCTCTATTAAACATTTACAATTGAAGCTTATGTGTGTACGTGTGTATTTCAGATTCTCAGTGAGACTCTTTGCCCCACGTGGGATCAGTTGCTTGTATTTGATAATGTTGAGCTGTATGGTGAGGCCAGTGAACTCCGTGACGACCCTCCCATTATCGTCATTGAACTCTATGACCAGGACACTGTGGTGAGTTTAGATGACAACACACACAAACCAAAGCTAAACATTCCAAACTGAAGTTCATTGCTTAACTGTGTGACATTATCTTCCCTATATGTGTATTACAATAAGTGTGAAAATGTGCCCTATTGTCCTGACATCATGTTTGTTCCTGTTTAAAATCTTCTGGTCCTGCCCTTTTGTTGGACGGCGTTGTGGCTAAGTAGAGTGTGAACGTTTATTTCCACACTGCTGTCATTTGGGCCTATCTGTGTTTGCGTAGATAGCAAAATTCAGCAAGGCATGCAAGAAGTGGGATTGCCAGGGCTCCTTCCAAAAGATTTAATCTTTCACACTGTTTCCTTCTGAGAGAGTTCTTGGTTATAAAAATGGTTTCTTTGGTTTCTTGTGGCCACATCCCATCTCTTGCATTCCCTTGGTCGCCACTGTTGAGAGGGTTAACAGTGTTTCTTAGTCCAGTAGCTGTAGTTTTTATAAAGCTGTACTGTAGTTTATAGTATTCATTGCTGTGGTTTATTTCAGTATTTGAATGAAAGTAACATTGGCAACAGAAGGCCAGTGTTAGATATTTTATACTTTATGGACATGTAGCGCCCATGATCATTTTCAAAGCTGCAATCTGTAACTTTTGCCTCTCTACCGCCATCTCTGTTTAAAATATAAAACTGCAGATTACGTATGTCTAATGTCAAAAGTCAAATGAAGCCAAACTGGCATTTCCTGGGAAATTGGAAAGGCAGCTGAAATTATAAATCATTATTCTAAACCTACTGTTGCAAACCGGGGTTAGGTAAGGAGAGTGTTTTGAACAATGTTCAATGCTTGTTTAATAACTAATTTTTGTTTATTTTTAACCCCAAAAACATACGAGCTTTAAATATTTAGAAGATTATTGATCTTACAGGAACAAAAAAAAACCAAGCAGAGGTCTATAAATGTTAACTTCCATCTTTAACATTTAATAAACATACTCCCCAGCAATAAAGTTCTTTTGGTGTGTAAGGAAATGGGAATGTGGTAATACTGACCCCTGGTGTTTAAAGAGTGTAAATGACCTTTTCTTATTGTGTGGCATCCAGGGAAAAGCTGAGTTTATTGGGCGAACATTCGCAAAGCCACTTACTAAGATGGTTGATGAGCATTATGGGCCCCCACGGTTCCCCCCCCAGCTGGAGTACTACCAGATCTACAGAGGGAACTGTACTGCCGGTGATCTGCTGGCTGCTTTTGAACTACTGCAGGTAGGACTGCTACACTCTGGTTCTAGTTACATAATCCAGTCCCGGGTGAAATCAGAGTTTCTTAAAGTGATAGTTCCCCAAAACTAAAAATGATGTAATCATTTATTCATCCTTGTCTTGTTCCAATCCTGTATGACCTTCTTTCTTCCTGGAACACCAAACAATGTGAACACCAAAAGCTTTTTAAACTCACTCCTTCATACAGTTAAAGTGGATGGGGACTAGAGGCTGACAGGATCCAAAAGTCTGCATGAAGGAATAATTAAAGAAGTCTATATGACTTTAAAGCTGTATTTTAAGTCTTTTGAAGCCATGAGCAGCTTAGAGTATAAAATCTCCTTTTGTGTTCCAAAGAAAATGTCACACTGGTTCTGAATAACATAACAAAAGTAAATGATAACAGACTTTTAAGTGAAATATTCATTAAACAAAAATCTTTTAAAAAATAAACCAGAAAAGCCTGACATACAATCAAACAGCCAAAAAGATTTGTGGCCCATCTATTAACATAGCTTGAATCTTTTCCTGTTTTCTTGCTCTTGTCCTCATTTCTCATCTCATTATTCCGTGATTGTCTGTCCCATCTTTCTGCTGTAACTCTTCTGTGGCATCACTGACAGATTCCTTTTGATGATAAGGAGATCAGAAAGGCTCTTATTGCTGTCCATGGCTTTGCTGTGCCTCAAATCAAGGTGCAATAAACACTCAAATTCACCCTCTACTTTGCTTCTTTGCTTTTCATTCTTGTGTAACTGACTCCATCAGTGCTATTTTTATGCTTGTGCTTCTTTGCGGAATAAAAAGGATAAAACAAAATTATAAGTTTTAATGCCAAAACAGGACCTAAACCAATCATGACCATATGCTGGACTATTCAGCATTATTAAGGTTACTAATGTAATTTTAGACAATCAGTAAGATATATTTTCATTCATAAATATCTGTCCACAGGTTGGGCCAGCCGGGCAAGCAGCACTGCCTCCAATTGATGGCCCGACGGATTCTGACCGTGGGCCGATACTGCCTGTTCCGTTGGGCATACGTCCGGTTCTCAGTCGATATCGCATTGAGGTAAAAGCCATAGCCACCATAACATACAAAATGACATTTAAAAAAAGCTCTTTATTGGTGCATGGCTTACATGTTTTGTGGATCAGAGTTTTTGAGCCAGTGATCTTCTGCAGGTCTTGTTCTGGGGTCTGAGGGACCTTAAAAGAGTGAACCTGGCCCAGGTGGACAGGCCTCGGGTGGACATCGAGTGCGCGGGGAAAGGAGTTCAGTCGGCTCTTATTCAGAACTACAAGAAGAATCCAAACTTCAGCACATTGGTGAAATGGTTTGAAGTGGTGAGCAGAACCATACGGTACATTTAAATAAACCTTTCTTCATTTCATTACTGTTTAAACAGTTGCCTGAAGTGACTTTGTGCTGCAGGACCTGCCTGAAAATGAGCTGCTCCATCCGCCACTGAATATTCGTGTGGTGGACTGCAGGGCGTTTGGACGCTACACTCTGGTGGGGTCTCATGCTGTAACCAGCCTTCGCAAGTTCATCTACAGCCCCCCTGATAAGACTGCTAATAACTGGGCTCACACAGGTACCCGTCATGTTCAGTTATCAGGGCTCTGTTTTCTGTTTATTATGAACGAAGGTCAGACTTTTTCAACTGTAAGTCAAGATGCTTTTTAAAACATGCTCAAATTGTGCTGGGTTAACATGGATACTAAGAAATTCTGAAATTAAATTTTTAACTTAATTAAATATTTATGCTGGTGATATAATTTGCACAAATAAACTGAAAAAAGAAGTGGGCTGAGACTTTTTGAACCCCATGATGTGTTTGCATTTTAATATCGTTAATATTTAATATGTATTTACATTTTAATATCTTGGTTTAAAGTTTCTTTTTCCAGCTTTTCTGACTTTTCTGTCCTTTTTCTGTCTCTTTCCTCTTTCTGCCTCTGGTCTGTTCATGGTGCTGTCCTTTTCTTTCCTGGTGTTGGTATTGGGTCATTGGTTGCTGAATCATATGACCCCGCCCACACCAGCTAGACTTGCCAATGGCTACATGGCTCTGACCAATGGGACGTGTCATTCCCGCCCCCACTCCCGTCCCATTTCTCATCCCTCAGGTGATATTGTGGTTAATATGGACCCTGAACCCAACATTAAGAAGATGGAAACTGTTGTGAAGCTTGATGCTGTGAGTAGATGAAGTCTTGAGAAGAACTAAGTTCTTGTCTGCTTAGTGTGTGTTTATATACCTGCCTTGTTTTTTATTACTGTTTCTTTTGTTTTTTAGTGTATTATCAATGTTTATGTCTCTTTTTACTGTATTTACTGTACAAACAAGTGCATGTTGGTGTGTTATTGTGCAATCTGTTGTGGGCTATATTTGATGTATGTTTGTGTGGTCTTGTCCTTGTAGACCACTGATGCTGTTATAAAAGTTGACCTGGTAAGTCTTTGTTTTAGACACAGATTTAAATGTTTAGTTTTCATTTACTTTAACACGATTACACGTAACATGATTATGAATGTAACTATGATACATTTACAATAAATAAGCATCTTCTGTATGAACAGAATGAGGACGAAAAAGATAAAGAGAAAAAGAAGAAGAAGAAAAAGAAGGGAGATGAAATAGAGGAAGAGGAACCTGACGAGAGCATGTTGGACTGGTGGTCCAAATACTTTGCCTCAATAGAGACGATGATGGAGGTGAGGGGCTTTCACTGAATCTTCTGACAACTCAGATACTTTGTTTAATGTACTGCATGCTGTTTAATATTGTACTCTTCAGTCACAACATACTTTCTTCAAATCCAGAACCTCAGAGCCCAGGAGGCAGCTATGGCCGAGGCAGAAGAAAAAGAAGATCTGGAGATAGCGGCAGAGAGTGCAGGTACCCAACAATTTTAGGTTGTAAGAACGTTTCGTAACATTTCCATTAAGTAATAAAAATGTTAAAAATGGAACATCCATTTAAAACATAAAATTCAAACTTTTAATAATTCTGTAATGTTTTTAAAATGCTCCACCAACAACTTAAGAAATAACGTTTTTGATATTTATGGTATATAACGTAAAAATGTTCAATTAACACAAGAAAATTTTTTGAAATGTTGACGGAAATTTTAGGAGAATGTTGAGAGAATTTTAGCCAACGTTCTAAAAATGTTCCCTGTTAGCTGGTAACCACAGATCTTCAGCATGGATCTGGTTTGGTGTTTCAAGTAGAAAACATACAACCAGGTCATACAACCATCATGTCCCAGTATGTGTGTTCATTGCAAGTCATGAAAGTTAGACAATAAACCTTGAGCAATTGTTTTTTTTATTTAAATCAAAACCTGTTCAGTAATTTTAACAAATTATCTGATAATTCATGATTTGGAAATTCATTATCCAGCCAATAATAATATAAAAATATCGTAATAATATAAAATGTAAATGTAATATAAAACATAACTCTCATGGCAAGAATATCATTGTTCATGATAAACATCCATTTAAACTTGCATCTATGGTATCGTGCTCATCCATTATTCATTTCCATCCATCCCATCATTCACCTCTAACCTCAGAGATCAAAGCTGATGACTCTTCCATGAAAGGCACCAAACTGAAGGAGAAGAGCAAGGACAAAAAGAGCTCCAAGGACAAAAAGAAGAACCATGAGGCAACAGAGAAGAGACCTCCAAAACCTAAAATTGAAGAACTCATGGTCAGTGCTTTTTAAGCATGCTACAAAAAACATGTTTTAATAAATAAATGACACACTTCAGCATTGACAAGCATTTTACATTACACTAAGTAAAATACTAGCATCAGTAGCACAATGTAATAATGTAATAAACATGAAAATTAGTTGTTTTATAAGCGAGTCGTTTGGCCTCAGGTGTACAATAAAGAACTGGAAAGTGAGTTTGGTAACTTTGAGGACTGGCTCCACACCTTCAACCTCTACAGAGGGAAAGCTGGAGATGATGAGGACCACAACGTGATAGATGATGACAGGATTGTGGGCAGATTCAAGGTCAGAGATGTTCTGTGTTTCCCATCAACTGACGAGAACATTTACTTTTGGATAAACACAAAAAATGTCAATTTGTTCTATTTTATCTTATGTTCCAGGGTTCCCTCTGTATGTACAAGCTGCCACTGTCTGAGGAGGTCACCAGGGAGGCGGGGTTTGATCCTAATATGGGCATGTTTCAAAGTATTCCTCACAACGATCCAATCAATGTTCTGATCAGGATTTATATCATTAGAGTGAGTGAACCCTGAACTTTGATTGGCTGAGTTCTAATGGCACTGTTTTAAATAAATTAATATGACTGTCTTTTCAGGCCACAGACTTACACCCTGCGGATATAAATGGAAAAGCTGATCCGTATATAGTAATTCGATTGGGAAAAACTGAGGTCAGGGACAAGGAAAACTATATATCTAAGCAGCTGAATCCTGTCTTTGGCAAGTGAGTCTGTTTCCTTTAAGACTGTTATAAACAAACCTCTGAATTTATTTGAGCTCCTTTCAGAAAGATAATATATGTACAGTATGTATACATTATATTGCCCTCTTCCACCTGCTCTTAAGGTCATTTGACATAGAGGCCACGTTCCCTATGGAGTCCATGCTGACAGTGGCAGTATATGACTGGGATTTGGTTGGAACGGACGATCTGATTGGAGAAACTAAGATTGATTTGGAGAACAGATACTACAGCAAACACAGAGCTACATGCGGCATCGCGTCCCACTATTCTCTGTGAGTGTTTTTTGTTTCTATATACTATAGTTTACTTTATATAGTATGCTATAGGAACACATTAAATCTGAACATCTGAGCTCTTTATAACACCATGTTACAGTGAATTTGTATGTCAGTACTGAATATCTATATGATTTAGCAATGGTTACAATGTGTGGAGGGACCCCCAAAAACCATCTCAGATCCTTGCTAAGTTGTGCAAAGAAGGAAAATTGGATGGGCCCCACTATGGACCTGGTGGCAAGGTTAAGGTCGCAAACCGCGTCTTTCTTGGGCCGACAGAAATTGAGGACGAGAGTGGTGAGACATTCATGATGTGTTTTTTCTCTGGAGCTTTAGGAATATTTCAGTATAAAGACTTTGAAAGTACATCTAGAGTTTTCATGTTCTTGTCTCTCTTGTCAGAAACATCTCCATTGTGTTTGGCTTGCAGGTCTCAAGAAGCAGACAGAGGAGCACTTGGCTCTTACGGTTCTCAGGCATTGGGAGGAGATCCCCCGTGTTGGTTGCAAACTCATTCCTGAGCATGTGGAGACCAGACCACTGCTAAACCCAGACAAGCCAGGCATAGAGCAGGTACCATACAACAGCAAAATACCACTTTGGTTACCAAGGAGCTACCATGATGTTCTATTGCTTTAGCTGCTTGTACATTATGCTTGATTAATGAAGGCTTCTAAACCAACGTTGTAAACTGACTGCAAAGAAATGAAGAATTAGGAATGTGGAAGGTATTTCCATGTATCAGTTTCATGTGCTTAATTCTCCAAAATTGTTATAATCCCACAGGGAAGAATTGAAATGTGGGTGGACATGTTTCCCATGGATGTACCGGCACCAGGACCAGCCATTGACATATCACCACGCAAACCAAAGAGGTGGGTGATCCTGTTACACAACACAGAGTCTCAACACAAAAAGACCAGCATGGGTGAGGCATTTAGATTTCGTTGGTGGGTTGTTGACACAAGATATCTGAGGTTTCATGAGCTCATTTTAATTCAGAGAGTACATGGCATATTTTTACTTTTAAAAATGTATTTGTTACACCGTTTAAAAGGAACTAGTGAAGGCAAAAAGGTAAATAAAAGAGTGGAAACTTACAAGAAACACTGACCAGTTACATCACCTAAAATATGTTTTTTACATTTACGTTTTCATATAACTTGGAAAATAAATTTGTGCCTACATGTATTTTCCAGCGTTTCTAGACACAGGAAAATGTTTTTGCTTTGATGTGTGAGGAACCATTAGGTTTAGATGAGACAAAAAAGATGAAAGCTTTAATAAATCAGTCATGCTAAGATCACATTTCTTTTCTGAGATCATAGCACGCTTAAGCAAGAGATTGCTACATTATTTAGACTGCTTTTGCAAATGAGTATTCTTGCTGAAGTGCCAATGTGACCTGTTTAGACAGAAATCCTTTATACTGCTTCTTTTCATAGATGTTTATTGTTGAAACTTTTACCAGTTCTTCTGTAATTTTCAGCTACGGTTACAAAGGAAACACAAAAAAGACGCCACCTCTCTCTAACTCCTAGTTGGTAGCATGTTCTGTTTCTTCCCTCTGTACTCTTTTATCATCTTTTATCTCCATGTTTTTGAAGAACGCACCATTTTCTAGCATTTTCTTTGTGCTGTGAAACTGCCGTGTTTCGCTCGGGGATGTTCAATCGTAAGATGCTGATCCCATTTTTTCCTCCCAGATATGAGCTCAGGGTGATAATATGGAATACTGACGAGGTAATTCTGGAAGACGATGATTACTTCACAGGGGAAAAGTCCAGTGACATATTTGTGAGGGGGTAGGTATGGGCAGTTGTGTGAAAAGTGTGCGGATGTTAATCGGTTACCTTTGTTTGTTTCTGTTTCCTTTTGTTGTTTATCTGTGCGTCTCGTTGCGTTTGGTGTTGTTTTGTGTGTAACCCCCCCTCCCCACCCCCATGTCATCGCTGTGCTGTCTAGCTTTGAGCTTCGCGTTATTATTTGGAACACTGATGACGTAATTCTAGAGGACGATGCTTTCATGACAGGAGAGAAGATGTCTGACATCTATGTCAGGGGGTACGATACGATCGCATGGCTCGAATGCTCCGCCCACCGCCTGCCTTCAGCCCACAGCTTAGAATTCCGCACCCGCCCCCTTCCATTCACAGCCAGTTAAATAATGCTGCTTTCCACACAAAACCAGCAAGTTAAACAGGACCATATAATTCAAACTGACACTATTGGCTAAAACTAAGTTCTTTTATAAGTCACTTATAAATTGATGAATATTTGGTAAGTGGTAATGGTCCTTTTTGTTGTCTTGAGGAAAGAGACATTTCTCTTAACAAATACTGCATGAAAGCATTTGATGCCTGTTTGCATGACCAAACACAATCTGACATGTGGCATTTAAAAGGCTTTTGGTAGTAAAATCTTTCTCAAGTTTAAGCCCCTCCTCCTTCATGTTGCCTCCTTTACTTTTAACTGTATTTAATGTGTCCTGCTTAATTTTTAGCTTAAGGATCTATCTCTTTTTGTAAAGTTAAATTATACGATAAGTTATGCCTGTATTTAATCCATATAGCACTAGGGCTAAAGACAAACATAATACAGTAGCTGTATATACAGTAAATGCATTAAATGCATTAGGACAGTCAAATTCTTTAAACTGTTGAGCTCTGCATATAGTCCAGACTTAAGTTAACACAATTTACTAGATTAATGACAAGTCAAGCATCTCTTTTGCTTTACCATAAATATGTGCTTTCTTTTAAGTGATACTAAAAGAATAATAAGCATTATTAATAAGCAAGTTTCAAGTAATGAAATAAATATTATGCTGTTGTAGGATTTACATTTCTGATAGAAAATGCTATTTTTTCATCCAGTTCCTACAAATCCTTTAGATTTTATAACTAGTACAATGCAACATGCTACTGGAATAGAATTTATTAATATATCATTTTTTGTGTCATCTACATGAATAGCTCCTTCAGTGTTTTTAATAAGGAAAATGTGTAAATACTTTTTACCTGCATGTTGTAATTTTGTGAATGCATAAATGCATCTGAAGAACATACAGTATTTGCATGTTTTTGTCATTCCACACACAAGAAGTCATTGAGAACCGTACAGAATGTTTCTTGATCTGCACATTGGAAAACAACGTCCATCAATTGCACCTGATCTTTCTGTTCAGCTGGCTGAAGGGACAACAGGAGGATAAGCAGGACACAGACGTGCATTATCATTCCCTGACAGGAGAGGGAAACTTCAACTGGCGCTTTGTCTTTCCCTTTGACTATCTCATGGCTGAGGAGAAGATAGTCATCTCCAAGAAGGAATCCATGTTTTCCTGGGATGAGACAGAGTACAAGATTCCTGCTAGACTCACGCTTCAAGTTTGGGATGCTGACCACTTCTCTGCAGATGACTTCCTCGGTATGACCGACATGTTCACATTTAAAAGGACATAAAAGATGTATTAAATACTATGAATTTTATAAGGTTATGCAGTTATAAGGATCTGATTTCCATAATTAAAATAAATAACTATAAATTACTGATTCCCAATTACCCCCCACCTCATTAAAGCTACGGGATATAATAATTTAGACTGATTACGCCGAGATCATTTTGAAGAAGGATTAATTCAGGGAAGTGCCATTAATTCCCAATTAACTCGGTGTGTTGCGTCTGGAAAGAAAATACATGCTGTCTGTGTTTATTCACAGGTGCAATCGAATTGGATTTGAATAAGTTTCCCCGTGGGGCAAAAACAGCAAAGCAGTGTTCTCTCGACATGGTTCTAAAAGAGCAAGAACTACCGACCATCTCCATCTTCAAACAGAAGAGAGTGAAGGGCTGGTGGCCGTTTGTGGCCCGAGATGAGAATGATGAATTTGAGCTCACTGTGAGTTAGAAACAAATGACATTCGATTGATATATTTAGATATGACAATGTTGAGCAATGCGGTTATTTACTGCCATCTGGTCATTGAAATGATAGCAAGAGTTTGCTTCACTAATATATTAATGATGTCATGCTCACAGGGAAAAGTGGAGGCGGAGCTCCACCTACTGACAGCGGAGGAGGCAGAGAAAAATCCAGTTGGTCTTGGGCGGAACGATCCAGAACCACTGGAGAAACCAAAGTAAGAAACTCACATATAACTCGCATATGAAACACACTCACATATGTGACTCACACAGACCCTATATGTGTACAGTCTGTAGTATATAGTATATTGAGGATGTGCTAATAATATAGAGATCTATACTGGATGTATATTGGAGTCATATAGAGTTAAGCCCCCTCGTACGGCTACTGTAGTTTTTACAGTTATTTTACAGGTAATTACAGGTAAAGCACAAATACTGAGGCATAAAATGGGGTTAAGTCAAACGCGTTCTTGAGTACAAGCTAACACTCCCACTCTCCTCTTTCACATCCTTCCTTCCTCTATGTGGCTGCTCTTCCTTCGCCTACCCTTTCCTGTCCGTTTCCTTCATTTCAACCCCATTCCTGTTTTGGATAAAGTCGTCCAGACACCAGTCTAATGTGGTTCATGAACCCTCTGAGGTCAATACGATACTTCATTTGGCACAACTACCGCTGGCTGATCCTGAAGACTCTGGCCCTGCTGCTTCTCCTCCTCCTTGTTGGGCTCTTCCTCTACTCTATTCCCGGATACCTGATCAAGAAACTTCTAGGGGCGTGAGGAGAGAGGGGAAGACCACCGGTAGCCCACCCTAACTGCCTCTGCTTTCTCTGCATTCTTTTTGTCTTAGCACAACTCAAACCCTTCGGTGTTTCCTGCCACAGTGTGTTTCCATGTTGTTACTGTTTTCAAAGGGCTAATCCCTGGAATTAAGGGATTGTGGGTAATGAAGTGCTGCCATTTCCACCAAAAATCTGTCTTCCTGTCATTTCTTTTCTCATTCTTATCCATCTCTGTTTTACTGTACTGTGGTAATCTTAGGTCTGTGTGTTTGTCATTTGCATCTGATTGTTTACTTGGGCAAGACTTGCAATATTTAGGATGTGAATTTTATTGAATCTATAGTCATTGTCTGCTACTTTGCTTGTCAGTTTATCTGTGTTTGCTTAATGCTTTTGTACTGCTCTGTTGCTCTATATATTTAAAAGTTATTATGCACACAAGATGTGCAGTAGATTTAGGCAAATGTCTTGAGCAATGCTGGTGTTTTTTGGGGGGAATGTTATTGAATAATATGCCTGTAAGATATTTTACAGCTTCGATCATGAGCATATCTTTCTAACCACTAACATTCGTATTACCTCTTTTTCTCCATCATCTATGGTTTCACCTTTAACCCACTGCCTCGTACCTGCAACCCCTCTCACGTCCACCAATCACAGCCGGCCTGACACCACCTTCCTGTGGTTTCTGAGTCCGCTGAAGGCCATTCGTTATCTGATATGCAACCGCTACAAGTGGCTCATCATCAAGATCGTCTTGGCTCTGCTGCTACTGATCATGGTCGGCCTGTTTCTCTACAGCATGCCAGGCTATCTGGTTAAGAAACTGCTTGGGGCCTAGAAGGTTGGTTTAGACATGGCCCTTCCTTCTAAAGTGGCTCATTTGTCGTATCTTCTAACAATATATCCTGCTTACTTCAATAACAACATCTCTAGAGTTTCTCATCCTCACAGTTTGCTCTCTAAACATCTCAAATGTCTTGTTTTATTAATGCTCTTCAAAATTAATTTGCATGTCTTGCCCAGAAAAGATCAATTATCTTTCTCTCTGTTGGTCATAGAGAGAATGAAAAGTAGCACTGAAGTGTCTTTTTTTAGTCTGGAATTATTGAATAAACCCGAGTTGTCGGTTACAGTATTAATTTCCGCTTTTACATGCATTGCTTCAGATCCTTGTATGTTACTGTCATTGTCTGGGCTTGTATGTGTTGCTGCTAAAAGCACAATAAGCATGTCTTAAAAAGATGATTTGTTTATCAGTAGCTACAGTTATATGGAAAACATAATATGATGCCTCATGCAGTGTATATTTAAAGCTGCAATCTGTAACTTTTGCCTCTCTACTGCCATCTCTGTTTGAAATCTAAAATTGCAGGGTATTTGCAGAGTTATTTTCTTAATGATATTTTCTGGATGATGAATTTCAATTCTAGACAACTGCTTTAAGAACAATTATTCACAACAACAATTATTATCAACTTTCCATTGCAAATTTGGGTAAGGAGATGATGTTGAACACTGATTTGTCATGTTCTGGCTCAGTAACTGCTTTTTGCTTATTTATAACCAAAAAAGTTACGGATTACAGCTTTAATATAAATATGTATAAAATATGTAATTTGATTACACTTTGCCTGATGTTTGCACTTTTAATTCATAACACAAATCTTCTGAACACTAGTAAGATAATGTTGTTTACTCTGTAGAATAGATTCCCAACCCTTTTCCTGGAGGTCACCCATTTGATTTCCAGCTTTTCTGCCACAACCATTTCAAGACTGAATCAGGTGTTTGATTTAGTACACATCCAAAATCTGTGGCGCTGAGGGTCCTCCAATAACAGGGCTGGGAACCAGTGCTTTAGAGAAATAGTTTCACTTGACATTTAAATAACGAAATGGAATATTCTTTTTTATGCTTCTTTCTGTTAGCTAATTTTGCTTGCTGTGTATTCACTTGTTTGCTTGATAATTACTGTTGTGTTTAATTAATGGTACATTTGTTTGCACTGATTTCAGCCTGTTTATAAAAAGGGTGTACTTTAATTCTTGTACGTGTGCAATATATTTATTTTTGTCAGTATGAAGACAATAAAATTAACTTATTGAAATAAAAAACACTGAAACATTTTCTTTGTGTGTGTGTGTGTCCCAATTTGGGACAAATTTGACCCTAAGAGAGTTTAATCTTACAGTTCAATACAGTTATTTTTTAATATTCTAAAAATACTGAAGGATTTCTTAGGGTGTGAATGGGACAATCTGCAGTGTTTATAATGATTTAAGATACATTGAAGACAATAGAAGTGTATTGTGATATGTGCCCATTTAGGTGTATAACCCTGTCTTCTTTCATACCACAGTCGTCCAGCTACCAGCCTGTCATGGCTGTTGAGTCCAATACGTGTGACCTGCATCATGGGCTGGCGGCAATATAAGCTGGGGATAGTGGTGACTCTTCTCAGCGTTTCCGGGCTGATCTTTTTATGCCTTCTGTTTTTTTCTTTACCTTCAGCTGTCGTTCAGAAGATCTTCAACATCTCTGGCTAATCACCTTTATCTATACAGCATTTTTTACTCTAATAAATAATTAAATGCTTGTCAAAATTAATATAAATATTTTAGTTGTATTTATTTTGTTCATATTATTGCAACTTAATAAATGTCTAATATTTCTAAACAGTATGTCTTAATCTATGCTTTTGTATTTACATGGCCATGTAAAACAAAATTTATCTCATGATATTTTTGTTCTTCAGGTCTGAAACCAATTTAGGAGTTACATTTCAATCACTAAATATTTTCTATTTTATTAATTTCCTATTTGTTATATATTTATTCAACAAACTGTTAAACCATTTTTAAAAATGTGAATGCCTGTTGTCTTATTGATTATAATGCGACTGGCAATGACATAATATTAAATATTAAATAAAACACTCTAATAAATCGCAAACGAGTTTCGGTACCTCCCAGCCACCGTATTTCGATGAGTCGCAGGACTACACGTCGAACTCCTATTGGCTGATTTCGTCTCCGGGTGCAGGTGGGCCAATCAGAGCGGGCCACGGTACGACAGTGTTGTGTTTTGCGCTGCTGGTTGGTGAGCCGCATTGTGTGCGTGTGGAGGAAGAGAGTGTATGAACGCTGCAGAGCTACAAGATTTCATACACAAATTGTTCAGATACAAGCAGAAACCATGCGAGCGATTTTGGGTGAGTTATTGCATTAATTCACAAAGCTAATTGTGTTTGCAAAATGTGAAATAAAGGGGCTGGATGTGAGATTAATCATGCTAACATGTAGAAATCCTTGAAGGATACGTTACCAAGAGGACAGCAGACAAAGACCCATTTGTAAATCTTTAGAAGAGCGTTTTTGGCATTAATTTGAAATATTATTATTTGAAATATTATAGTCTAGGTAGACATGCAAGTGTAGAGTGAGAAATGGGAGTTGGGCCTGGAAATTAAGGCAGATTTCGTTCCTGGTGCACAAAACTAAAGTCTTTCACTTCATTCTTAATGTGTGTGGTTAGTTTTGATGTAGAAACTCGTATTTGTTCTACAGGTGTTATAAATCAGATCTAATGTTTCATGCTGAGACAACAGTGAGCCATTGTTTAATATAAGTGAAATCACGCTGTGTTGCAGTACTGATGGATATTGTAGTTTTTTAACTATTTTGTGTGTTTTCCTTGTTTCTCAGGTGTGCTGGCGTGTTCTTTGACCGTACTTTCGGTCCAGGGTCTTTACTCTTCCAGTGACGATGTGGTTGAACTCAACCCCTCCAATTTTAACAGAGAGGTCTTGCAGAGCGACAGCCTCTGGCTGGTTGAGTTTTATGCCCCCTGGTAAGTTTGAGAAGTGTGATGGTTCCCGGATGTCTGTCTCTCTAGATTTGTAATGGCAGCTCAAGTTACTTTCTAGAATGCTGATGGCGATTTTGCATATTAAGCATAAACATGCACAAAGCTGTTTAATTAAAGTGATGGCGTATTATTGACAGTTTTATACAGTTATAAAATGTTTGGCCATATATTTTTCATACAGTGTTGTGGGTGCACCTCAGAAGCCACAGACCTCCATCATATGAACTTTATTTGCATGTTTTTCATCGAATTAGTTTTTGTTTGCATATGTTGTGTGTGGTTGGTTGATGGCTAGATGTTTATGTACAGTACCTGATATCTTGTGGCTTGTCTTTTAAGGTGTGGCCATTGTAAGAGCTTGGCTCCGGAATGGAAGAAGGCAGCCACAGCTTTAAAGGTAAATCCTGGACTTGTTCTTACCATAATTGAATCTTCTTAATTGCCTTAAAACTGGTTTTAAATTCTGGTTTCAAGTTGGATTGTAGTTTTTTGGTGATTGCTGATACCAGTTCTGTTATGACACAGGGCATTGTGAAGATTGGTGCTGTGGACGCAGATCAGCACAACTCCCTGGGGGGCCAGTATGGCGTCCGAGGCTTCCCAACTATCAAGATCTTTGGAGCCAACAAACACAAACCAGAAGATTATCAAGGTTCGGCACTGAATTGTTGTTAAAACAAAATCAAGCCATCCGCACAGATGAATGTTTTCCTTAATAGGAAATATTATTATGCAAATGTTTACATTGCATAATATTATGCAAATGTTTACGTTGCTGTTTGAACGAAAAAAAAACGATTTGCCAAGTAACAATGCTCAAACTTCACTTTTTAAGAGCTACAGCATATAAAATACGCATATAAATCTGCTTTTAGACAGTAAGAGTCTCTGTAATAGTATGTTGTTGCCATGCCGATGAAGCACTAACCAATCAGAGCTCATTCCTTACTTTGAAAGGAGGGGCTTCATAGAACCAGGAACTCCCATTGCTTAAAGACTGGGACGGGCAGCGATATACTAAAATATGTAAAACCTTTTTTAAACAATGCAGCATGGAAACCTATTCTAGTGCACCCCAATCAAAATCATGACAATAGTAAGAGGCATAATAGGACCCCTTTAACTAAAGTGAAAGTGAATTTTGTTTTTTGTTCTAGGTGGGCGTACTAGTCAGGCCATTGTAGATGCAGCTCTGAATTCTCTCCGCTCACTTGTCAAAGACAGACTGGGTGGAAAGACGGGCGGCTCAGACCACGGCAGACAGGTATTAAAGTTCACCATGAGGTTTTTTCTGTTATATTATTATCGGTTATTGATGATGTTTTGGTAATGTGGTGATTAGAGTGGAGGGGGTGCTGGCAGTAAGAAGGATGTTGTAGAGCTGACCGATGATAACTTTGACCGCACTGTGCTGGACAGTGATGCTGTCTGGCTGGTGGAGTTCTTTGCTCCCTGGTGTGGACACTGCAAAAAGTACGTCATTTCTGACACATCAAACATGTAATCCATATATGTTTTGTTTGTATGCAAAGAATGAAATTTATTCAGTTTGACTCATTCCTCAATGTTTCCAGCCTTGAGCCTGAATGGACAGCAGCTGCCACAGAGGTCAAAGATCAGACGAAGGGTAAAGTGAAACTGGGTGCTGTCGATGCTACGGTTCACCAGGGCTTGGCAAGCCGCTATGGGGTATGTTTGAATATCAGCACTTAATTTTAAAATTTTCTTGGTTAAACAGATTTAAATAGGATTAAATGAATGATATTAATTCATTTTTGACAAAAGGTATTAATTAACTTATTTCATTCCTTTGGTGTCTGAATATCAGCATGATAATTGTATCTAAACTCACTGTGCATTGATTGGTTGGCTTTGGTAGATTCGGGGATTCCCCACAATTAAAATCTTTCGTAAAGGGGAGGAGCCAGAGGACTATCAGGGAGGACGAACACGAGCTGACATTGTTGCCCGTGCTATAGACCTCTACTCTGACAACATCCCTGCTCCAGAGCTTCAGGAGGTCATTTTTGTATTGTTTTTTTGTATTGTTTTTAATGCATTTGGCAGACACTTTTATCCCAAGTAACTGCAGGAACTGTAAGAAATTTTTAGCATGTGGAAAACTGTTGAATGTAAAAAGCTAATGTATCATATCAGGTTGATTTGTACAGTGATGTCTCTCTGGATTTATATGTAAAATGTTTTTACTTTAGATTCTGAATGAAGATATACTGAAGAAAACATGTGAAGATTACCAGCTGTGTATTACAGCTGTACTGCCTCACATTCTCGATACAGGTATGATACAATAGCATTAAGATTTTTCAGCCTTATCTGCTCTAGAAATGAAAGGTGTGTGTGTGTGTGTGTGTTGAAACCAATTCATCAATCAGATCTTAATTGAAATTGTCAAGATCTTTTTATTGTCCAATTTGAGGGTATTTCCATAATATTTACAGGTGCATCTGGAAGAAACGGTTATCTTGAGGTTATGAAGAAGATGGCGGAAAAATACAAGAAGAAGATGTGGGGGTCAGTATCATCTAGAGAAGATTCAGTGTAGAAATCAGACTGTCCAGAAATAACACCAATACATGTTGATATGTGTGTGAAAGACACAACAGTTTAGGTACTAGAGAATGGAGTGCATTTATGCAACTCTTTGTCGCTCTTCTTCTGCAGTTGGTTGTGGACTGAAGCAGGGGCACAGATGGAGCTGGAGGCCTCTCTCGGGATTGGAGGATTTGGCTATCCTGCGATGGCAGCCATTAATGCACGCAAGCTGAAGTTTGCTCTCCTGAAAGGTTCATTCAGTGAGACGGGCATCCACGAATTCCTCAGGTAACAGAGCGACGAGCTCAGTTTATATTACTGGGAAACAGGTTAACATGGACTGCTAACACACAGTAAATTTGAGGTGTTGTTTATAACAAGCCTTCTAAATGTCAGTCTGTTTAATGTTGTTGAACTACTCATGGCTTTATTTTTCCAGGGAACTGTCTGTTGGCCGTGGCTCTACTGCTACAGTTGGAGGTGGAGCTTTGCCAAAGATCAACACTGTAGAGGCATGGGATGGGAAAGATGGAGTGGTGAGTAAGAAAACAGTTTGGATGGAAAGAATGGATGTTTTCTTTTTCTTAACCTTTTGTCCTCTTCCTTCAGCTGCCTGTGGAGGATGACATTGACCTGAGTGATGTAGATCTGGATGATTTGGGGAAGGATGAGTTATGAGCCTGTGACTTTGGAGGGCCCGGTCTAAACTACTCGGACCCAAATACCCATGTCTTCTCTCCCATGGATGAGGAGACGACTGGGACACAAAATTCTTTAAGAAACTAGAAAAAGATGCAAATAAAGTAAATGGTTGTGCAGCTTTTTAAAAAACTCCCCATTAGTTTAAAAATTGAGGCATCGTTTTTGCCTTGTTTCATGGTTGTGTTAAGCTCTGCCTCACGTACCTTCCTTACATTGATTTTAGTGCCTGATTGGACCGTGGTGAACCAGGATGCGGGTGTCTAGTTATTTTCTCTGTCCAATCAGTTGTTTTCAACACATTTAGATGTCACACAGCGGTTCCTCTGAGAACATCTTCACATTGTCTGTTTTCTATAAAATGTCAATTTCATAGAGAATATTGAATTTAATGATACTGGTGGTATATTGGTTTCCAGGGTGACCCGTTTCTGTTAACAAGATCAGCTTTTCCATCATTTCAGCATCGTTTTGGAGCGAAATCTCACTGAACATAAACTGCAAGATGGTTAAAGTTGTTTCTGTTTTTAATCTTTTTTTTCCTCCGCTGTGACTATTTTGAATGTTTGTTTTAAAATGTTACTGAGAACTTCAACCAACCTGTATTCCAGTTTGCCCGACGCTGGCCAGGGTGTAACGTGGGCATCGTGTAGATTTTTCTTACACAGCTTTGTTTTGAATGTGTTTTTGTTATGAAAAAAATAAAACAAACCAAACAAGTCGGCAAGTTTTATTACAGCCATGTGGAGTTTCAGACCATCTCATTCAAACACTCATTAAGTTGCTTAAATCTCAATAGATAGTGAGTTAAATGGCCTGTAAATCAGTGATTTAGTAAGAATTCATGCAGACAATTACACTGTTCACCAGTGCTTTGGCTTCACAAAAAATATGGCTAGACGTTCCACTCGTAGCTGCAGTAAAGATCATTAGCATCATTTTCAACCATCATTGTGTACAGCACAATTAACACTATAAAAATTACTCCTCAATCTAATATATTTGGTACAAATATTTGTTTTGGCATTCCACTTCAACTGTCATTAAAGATTTCACAACAAAAAAACAATATTAAGGGCTGAAGATTTTTGAAGCACAGAAATACCACATGCATAAGAGCAAATTAGCTGCATTACCTCACAAGTAAAACAATAAGAACCAATCCTCCATTATCAGAAAGAACATGCAAAAACAACATTAGATTCACATGAAGTGTCACAGTTACATTCCATGGAGCTTCTTATCCAAACAGCATCTGTGTTTATTTTGACACTGGACTGGAGAAAGGACGAGAGGAAACTAACCAGCTGTCTGTCATTTAATCTGCCTCGTGTCCAACCGAACAACAGTGTTAAAATATTAATGACCCATCATAGTAGCCTGAGGGCTGATGACTGCTGTTTTTTACTTTCAGGGCTATATATTTGTGAAACGAGTGTCTGTTTTCCATCTAATTGAACAGGTTTTCAATCATGCTACAAAGCAACAAATTAATTAATTATATTGCACTTTAAAGCAAGTCACCAACATTATATTTTGAGTTATTTTCCCAAGTTTTTGGGTACAAAATCCCAAATGTGCTTTAGCACTGTAACAGTAAAAAAAAAAAAGCACACCATGATTGGCCAAGCAGACCAACACTGCCCCAAACCCAACTACACAACTTTTAGCACAAAACGCACAAACAATATCCCACCAAACACCTAGTAACAGCCTTATGATGAGCCGTATTTGCGTGTTTAGGACACGGCCAGGCAATGTAAATAGTGTTTTGGAGTGTTTTTTAGATGCATGCTGGAATTCAATCAGAAGCAAAACAATATTTACAAACTGCTTTTCACGTTTTGGCCAAATTGCCATTATGGGGATTTGCTGATGGTTCTGCTTTGAGTGGAATGCAAACAATTGAAATTATATTTTGTTGGTCACCCCTTAAAATGCTAATAAATCCCTGACATTTAACACAACTCGCTTACGACTGCCAATCCGTTACACTAAACGTACAAGCTAGAAAACTGATGGATAACTACCCTTGAACATGGAGAAATGTTTGACAAATAAAGTATACAGTTTAGTAGTTCATCACTGATAACGACGCTAACTAACCTTTCTACTGTTTCTGTCTTTTCAGTGAGCATGTTCAGTGAGCGGCTGGCTGTCAGCTGCATTTAACACCTGTATTTATAACTGTCGAGAGGTGCTCTGGTCAGACTGCAGGAGTCTGACGATTGAAGGGTCACTTTTGGCACCTTTGATGAATTCCTCAAGAGAGAGTCTGCCTGCAGGAGAACAACTGAGGTTACTTAATCCATTTCCATTAGTAACACTCCAGTGTAAATATTAGATATTTTGATCATAATGGGATTTTCAAAATTGGCAACCGTCTTGTTCATTGTTTAGGATCTGGATTTGACCATTTTTTTGTAAAGTTAGTAGTTAGTACTGTAAGTGAGTGGTTACCATGGACAGTTTGTACCAAACTTTTAAAGTTACATAAAGATTAACAGTGAGTGGGAGACAGGTCTCATGAGGAAGACTTACCATCATTGTCTGTATCCATCTGTCGGAATATCTTGTCCGTGCGTTTCTCTGGAGTTGACTCATCCTCTGGCATCTTCATCACTGATGACACCATCTTATAAATTGCCTATAAAGATGAGTTTAACAGTTATACATCAAAACATATGGTAGTTGTAGAAATGCAGTTCCACACACAGGAGGACACTCTTTATAACTATATATTAATATTCATATATTCATTGCTCATATGATACTGCTTTATATAATGCTAATGGCTGGCACAACCTCACATGAGATTCTATAATGATAGAAAATGTGACCACAACAACAGCTGCGGTCACATTTTCTATCAACACTACAAGTCATATCAAAGTAATCAATGCAAATGAGACCATTTCTCTGGCAGACGCACTTTTAGATATTGTTTCCTTTTATTTTATAACACACCATGTCTTTGCAGGTGTAAAAGAGCCATCTATGTTATTAACATTGAGAGTCAACAGACCTTTTGAAGTAGTGAACAAAGCCTTTGTGTTTGGCCACCATTTGTGGCAAGACCATATGGCCTGTGGAACACTTGATTGAGAAGATCTGTTTATTCAGCAGGTCTGTATCACCAAACATTACACTGAACCAATATTGATATGGAACAAGCTGCTCTGAAAACAATGGCTTGTCAAGCAAAATGAAGTATGCAAATTAAGCTTAAACTGAAGAAAAAGGAATGTAATTAAGAAAAAAAAAGTACTTGACTTGTTTATCTGTCAGCTTGTCCAAGAACACACAGTATAGCTTAGACATAAGTATTTAGTTGAGTACAGAACATGGACAGCTTAGCTAACTGGGAACATTCTCAAAACCTTGGCTAATGTTCTCAAAGTTATCAAAAAACGATCTTATATAAGGTTAGTTGAATGTTTTTAACATTATATATCAAGCAGTTGTTAGTGGTGCATTTTAAAAGCAGTGTTTACTTAATTTTCTTATAAACAAGCCATAATGTTAATACAATGTCAAAATATAATGGACGTTTTGAACGTTATTAACAAAAACGTTAAAATGTTTCCCAAACATTTCCATTCAAAAAACATTCTTATTATCTAAAACTGCTAGCTGGGAAAACACCTGCTTAACACAAACAGTCACAATGGACAACAATAATTATATGTAATGATACCATATCAATAAAATGTAAATTTTATTACTTTAGTTTTGGGGTGCTGCACACAGTAGCACCACCCACCCTCAAAACCCACTTTTGTGGCAAAGCAGTTGTGCTTTCAGTGAGAACAGAAAATAAAGTTGTTTTCTCTGGACTCACCTGTACGATCTCCAGCATTTCAGCTCGGCTGATGTATCCGTTGCCGTCCAGATCGTACATGCTGAAGGCCCAGCGGAGTTTCTGCTCCAGGCCTCCGCGTGAGGTCACGCTCAGAGCGATAATGAACTCCCGAAAGTCGATGGTGGCGTCACCATTGGTGTCAAAGGTGCGAAAAACGTGCTCGGCAAACTTCGAAGCGTCACCATATGGAAAGAAATTGGCGTAGATTTTCTTGAATTCCTCAACCGTTAGGTGACCGGAGGGGCAGTCCTTGAGAAACCCACGGTACCACTCTTGCAGCTCGTGGTCTGTAAACTCTGTGTTCTCCCGTAGGTCGTTCAGAACTTCGGGGCGCAACTTGCTGTTCTGTTTACCCATGATCAAACTCTCTCGCAGACTTTTCCCAGATCCGTGCTGCTCTCCACCTTTGGTCTAGAGTTTGTTAGTTATCTGCACAAGCACAAAGAAATAAAACAGCTACTTCAGATATTTTTAAACCTAAATGAGCCTCTTTGTACCTTCTACACCAGCAAGAAAAAAGAGCTTCACGTTTCCTCTGTCAGATGTAGGTTTCAGAAGAATAGAAAATGTGTAACCCTTCCAAACCGAAGGAGTGGATCCTGGTATCCATGGAAACCATTTAATACCTTGTTAAGGTGAGAAATTATTGACTCTTCTACAGTGGGGAGGGAGATGGGGTTAAACGGGAAGGGGGGCAACTGAATATTGTTCAGAAAGGGATTCGGTGATGCCAATATACGTGCATAACTGTCACTACACAACCTTAGCAAAAATCAAGATGGCTTGGGTTACCAGGGAGATGACAGAGAGATGTGTTTTTTTTGCATGTGTGTGGGTAATTTGGAACAGTTGGTGTCTTTAACTGTACGTGAGCCTATGCTCACGGCGTTGAGAGGGGGCAGAGAATGAGGGACTAGCAGTTCTATTTAAACAAATCATATAAAGATCATATAAACGGTGAGGTGGCAGGGATGGTGAAATTTAATGATAGGTTACGCAAGTCTGTTGCATGGCCATATGTACTCACTCTCTTCCTGTTTCTTTCTATTACACTCTCTCCATCCATTTCACAGTTTGTCCCTTTATATTGTACCCATTTTGAATGTCCTTAAAGTTGAGTAGTGTAAGACTTGTGTAAGCTTTCATTTGCCAAAGCTTTTGACTCGGTGCAGAACAGCAAAAACAACATATTACAGTTTCCAAAAATATACAGTAATAGAGGTGAGTAATAGAAATAAAGACCTTTACACAGGGATCTTTTTCTGTGAAGCTGGAAGCTCTTCTCTGCCCTGTTTTTGTGTAAAATCTGCTGGTTGCAGGACAATCACACTTCACGAGGGATATAAATCTCAAAATACTTTGCTATATCTTACTGCATCCAATAAACAACTATGATTACATGTTATACTAAATAAACCTCACTCGCTATGTTGTAAGTTGCAAAACCATCAATTTCCAAAGATACCCTAAACATATGTTGTGTGCCTGCATTTTTTTCTAGGAATAAAGAATAAATAAAAAAAAATACATGAATACATAGACTTATATTTATATATAAAGCTTAATTTGCTTACGGAGATGCCACATGATCTCTTTTAGAAATGTTTAATAAACACTTATGTCATGTCCACCTCTTCAGAAAACGTTTCACTCAGTCCTTCAGTTGGCAAGGGCCATCAAAGGAGGGTTCCTCCCTTGGCTAAAGTCACATGGTTAAAGCTACTGGCCTGGCAACACGCAGGCAGACAGACATAAACATGGGCGTGTAGCTTTCTGCTCCCTCCCCTTTTCCCTCAGACACTCACCCAGCCACAAGAAACCCAGAACTTTCCATTCTGAAGAAAAAAAAGCTGCTGTCAAATGGAAAAATTATGAAACAAGAAGGGTTCCTACAGGTTCCTGGCTTAGCAACATCACCAGTGGCACATATATCGAGCTTAAATTCAGGCACACATTCTCTGTGAAGAGGAACCAAAATGAAAGCTATGATGTGGAGAAAAAAAAATTTAACGAAGCCCTGATATTGAAAATGCTTGAAAAGCCCTTCGCAAAAATTGAATCAGAACAGACCCTCTAAGTGTAAGATGCATCTTCACGGATGAATTGTGGGTGGAGAGCAGATGGTGTATTACTGCGTCCCCTAATACCTCAGAATTTAGACGCATCCTTCGTTTCTTCTCAGTCACAAACCATAATGCTTTACAGGTGGTTTCACAATTGTTTTCCATAATTGCTACAAGTGACACTCGCGCACTGTAAAATCATCTGGGAATACTATACAGTATACTGTACAGTATACTACAGCTTCTCAGATCAACACTTTAGGGTGTAAATATGCTTGGAAATATGGATCAGTGTTTGGAAAGCTTAAAGCCAAACTTTACATCAAAATTTGATGTGCTGTTTCTTATAAATATGTAAAAGTGTTACATATTTCATATGTATTCATATTTCAGTATTTGCTTGTTTAGGAGTTAGTGTGAGTTATGTCTCTTTCAGTATGTCTAACCTTAGCCTGGTCCATGTCTACCATGTATT